>BJCM01000315.1:0-14504 GCA_018326385.1 Flaveria bidentis | reverse complement strand
ATGTACTGTTCCATAAAGCTGGACACCTTTCCGCTGCATCTCTGCAAGTCACCAACTTACATGAGTTAGTGAAAAGATCCATGCTTTTGGTAACTGTACATTGAGGTCTTGAGTCTGTAACTTTCTACTTTATGTACTTTATCCTTTTTGTAATAGATAAAGATGTGAGCTATGGCATGTCATAGTCACAAGTCAAAAGGCAATCTGCCTTTTGACTCTACAATTGATTTTGTTTGTGTCTAGTCAATTATATCCAGCTGGCTTACAAAGTATAGTTGGCTGTAGGATGTAGTATAAGTATCTCATGTTCTTGTATCTTTCCATTATGCTTTGTAACACTTGTAATAGAACATAGAGAAAGCAATGTACTGCATTCTTGAAAACCATACACTTGTGTTCTTTGTGTTCTGTCTCTTGCATTACTTTTGTTCTTAGTGTCTTAACTTGGTTAATCCAGATTACTGTTTGATTAAAGTTTAGTTAATCTCCTCTTTGTGTTGTTGTGTTGTAACTCAACCCCTTCAACGATCCTGCAAAGATTTTGATTTCATAGTAGATAAATATAACTTGGTTGAAGATGTTAATGTAGATATGGCTGAATTTAGAGAAATAGTTGACTATGAAGATAGAGATCTTATTATTGATGAATATTTTAATGTAGATAATGAACTTGACCTTGATGATTTTGACAGTCCAAGTGATTCTAGCAATGAATCCCCATTAAAAGCAGCATTAAGTAGCATTAGGAAGAAGAAAAAAAAATCAAGACTATCAGTTGATTGTCCCTTCTATATTGGTCAAGCTTTTGGTAGTAGAGATGATATAAGGGCCATGGTCAAAAATCATGCAATAGATTTTAAAAGGCAATTGTATATCATAAAAAATGATAAAGATAGATTTCGTATGGTGTGTTTGGGAATAAATCCAAGTATGGGTAGGTGCGAAAGTAGTAAGGAAGGGACAAAACATGGCTACGTGGATTTGGGTACTTCTAAGTCTACAAAGTCTAAAACTAAAAAAAAGATCCCCACGCCCACTTGCCCTTCGAGATTGCACATAACAAACCAACAAAGAAAAGGGTCTTGGGTTCTTAAAACTTTTATCAATGAACACAGTTGTCTACAAACCAGAGATGTTAAGTTATGCACCATAAGTTGGTTAGCCAAAGAGATTGAACCAACCATAAGAGTAAACCCTAACATATCATTAAGAGCTCTTCAAGATATGTTGCATGAGAAATTTCAGGTTCAAGTCACATCTCAAAAGATTTTCAGGGCTAAGATGCTTGCAACTAAGATGATTCAAGGAGATTATATGGTCAATATGAAATTCTTAGGGACTATTGTGAAGAGCTTATTAGATCTAATCCAAGTAATACTATATATATTCTAACTGCGAATATTACTTTTGTTTAATTTATTGTTATATTAGTATATCTAATTTACACTTTTGTTTAGGCACAACTGTGATGATTGATATTGAAAATGAATGTAACCCTAGCAGTCAAACAAGACAGTTTAGGAGGATTTACATATGTTTAGGTGGTTTGAAGGTTGGTTTTAAGATGTGTGGGAGAGAGTTGCTCGGCTGAATGGGTGTTTCATAAAAGGGCCTTATCTAGGTCAGATTTTAACTACAGTTGGAGTGGATGCAAACAATGGTATCTATCTTGTTGCTTATTCAATCATTGAATCTGAAAGTGCAAGTTCATTGACTTGGTTTTTAGAGTGTTTAAGAGATGATTTGGACCTCTCATCCAACTCTAATTTTACATTTATTAGTGACGGACAAAATGTATGCACTTTGTAAGCAAGCACATATTCTTACATGTTATACTTACTATTGTTTTTGTTTTTGATATAGGACGTCATACCTGCAATAAGTAAAGTGTTTCCAAATGCTGAGCATAGATATTATTTGAGACAAACCATAAGAACATGAAAAAATGGAGTGGGCAAGTATACAAAGAGCTAATTTGGAAGTGTGCAAATGCAATCACAATACAAGGGTATGATAGGGTTATGAAAGAAGTCTTGAAACATGATAAGGCAGCACACGATTGGTTGAAAGCGATTCCACCAAGACATTGGTCAAGAGCTCATTTTAGTTGTAAGTTAACTTTAATCATCTGTTATTCTTTTTTTAATGTTAAATTTGTATCCAATGTAATGGGATTTTAATCATATGTAGGCGGGGAAAAGTGTGATGTATTCTGAACAATTTATGTGAGGTTTTCAATCGACAACTAGTGGGGGGTAGGGACAAGCCTAACATCACTTGTCTAGAGTTTATTAGGAAGTACCTAATGAAAAGAATTTTGGTGGTACACAAGATAATTGCAAAGTGTCCGGGACCTTTAACGCATGTTGTGACCAAGATATTTGAACAAATCAAGACTGATGCTACCTATTACACTGTTATTTGGAATGGGGTTTCCAAGTATCAGGTTAGTGGTTCTGAACATGACCAATGTGTAGTTCTTATGGACCAAAGGAGTTTCTCAGGTAGAAAATGGGAGTTGACTGGTATACCATGCAAGCATGCGGTGGCATGTATTTGGAATATGCCAATGAAAAGAATTGGTGATGGTATACCAGAGAAATAGGTTGATCAGGTTTATTGGTTAGAGACCTGGAAAAAAGTTTATGCAAATACGGTAGACCCACTCAATGGAAAGGAATTATGGACAAAATCTCAATGCCCAACTACATTAACTGCTCCAAAGCATCACATCCAAGTTGGAAGACCAACCAAAAAGAGGAAGAAGTTTGCTAGAGATGTAATTCAGTTAAGCCACTCAATTGCTAAAGGTGGAATTATGCCAATAAAGGGTTACTCAATAACTTGTGACAAGTGCAAGGGAAAAGGACACAACAAGAGAACTTGCAAGGCACAGGGACCAAGAGCACAAGTTGGTTCACAACCGACAAGTCAATCATCTGCTATGCAATAAGTAGTTTGGGTACTTTGGTATTTTATAATTTTGGTTTAGGTACTTTGGTATTTTGATACTCTTATCTTGGTATTTTCGTACTTTCGATATTGATAGTTTGGTATTTTTGTAAACTCAAATTCTCATTTGATATGCAAACTGGTATATTTCTTGATTGAATTATATTACAAGTTGCATATAGTTTTATCATGTAGCTTCTATGGAAACAAGTTGAATATGCAAACTGAGATGCAAATTGGTCTGTCATTTTTTTTGACTTTTAAGCAAGTATACTATTTTTTTGACTTATAAAATCGGTACACTACAGTTGACTTTTAAGCAAATGTATCAATTTTTTTACTCCTAAAACTGAAATGCAGCAATTGACTTTTAACCAAACTTATACTCTCATTTTAATGCAGCAACTTTTCTTGCAATTAACTGTAACAATTGCAGCGATGAAGCAAGCCTTTCTTTTTTGATGAAGCAAATTTCATTTTGACTTCAAAAAGACTAAACTACCTTTTGACTTCAAAGATTACATGAAGTCTATCATTTTTTTAACCCATGGATACATGTGGTATGGCATTTTAGTTATATATGATCAAAATATGTCGTCTAAAAAAATCTCATAATCGACTCAAAACAATAAATGATCAAAAAGTGATTTCAAATAAAATAGATTACCAAAAAGTACAAATCTCATAAGAGATGACCAAAATATCCACATCTCATAATAGATGACCAAAAACAATAGACACAAAAGTCCAATTCAAATGCCATTATCACAATGATCTGCACAAAATAACATGCCATTATTCTTCCAAATTCAGTTGGGTTGCATGCCATTCTCAAATACAGTTGAGTTTATTGATCTATTCAAATGTCATTCTCAAATGCTAAACCAATTCATAACCAAATAGAATGTAATTCTCATACAACATACATAATTGCTTTGTTACATCCTTCCCCTGCACATTTAACAATTTTATAACATTTGTTAGACAGTAGTTGCAATTGGGTTAACATAATCAAGTGTAATACATGACCCAAAAGGTCAACATTTTCAAATATAGAAAAAGTGGATACAAGCATTCAATTTTTTTCAATTTCAAAGAACAACACAACCTGATGAATTCCATCTTAATGTTCAAATACAAAGATAACTAAAAATGAAAAACAACCAACTAAGCCCTATTACTAGTTTCAATAGCTTGTTCTCTTTTGTCATTCTTCTTCTAAATTCTTCATGTTGATTAATTGAATTCAAAAGTTCCGGTATGATTGAACCGATCTTTGATAAATTGGAGGGTCAACCCAACCAACAAACCCACAGTTCCTTCCCTGTTATATCAATTCACAATAATTAGGTAAAATAACCCATTAAATGATGGTTCAACAATGGGTGCCACCGAGTCTTACCTGTGTATCACAACAATGAATTCGATAAGGGTTTGTAGGAGTCCGTGAGGTGTGAATGATGGTTCTCGATCTACAAGCACAGAGCAATTCATGGTAGCAACATAGTGGATTTGCAGGGTAGAGTAGGACTCGTAGGTAGCATCAAACAAAGCAAATCCATATGAACTTGTTTTGTTTCAGGGTTTTACAAGAGATAAATACAATTAATTTCTTATTATTAAATTCAAATAATGTATAATAAACATATGATTACCTTTCATTTAAATCAAATATAACCCTGAAACTAACTTGATTAACGAGAGTGAATGAGAATGATAATTTAAAAAAAAAGTTAGGGAATCAAAAAAGAAAATAATTATTTTTTGATTGAAATGACAGAACAATTAAAAACTCAAGAAGGAAAATGACAATTTACTCAAATATATATAATATAAAAAGAAAACAACTAATTTACATGGATATTATTTAGTTTAATATTCTCTTTAATAGTTTAATGATGTCAATATGTTTATCAATTATGTTACTAGAATGCTTAATAGTTAACGATACTAGAATGTTTACTACATAAGATCCTACAATGTGTTGACATGTAAAGATAACTAGCATGGTTTATTAGACAAGTACTAGACAAAAAAGTATTCTCACTAGTAACAAAGTAAAGACAAATTAATATATTGAAAGTGTTTTTATAAATTTTACAAGTTTTGAACTAATGACATAAAAAACTAGAACTCAGTCAGTATATCTGACTTTTTAGCATACCTGTATCGTTCAATAGATACACTTTAAATTAAGGATCTCTTTGCATGGATTAGAGGTGATCCTTGTACAACAAAACGACATTCTTTCTGTGATAAATCCAAAACTTTTTATTTGATTATTTGTTTAAGATTTTTCAAATGTGATTGAGTGATGAGCAAGGTTAATTTTCACTGCTTATCTATCGAAGTTCAAAGATTATAAACTACAAATTGCTATGTTTTACCAATTGAGAGGTTTTTCTGGTTTGGGGCTTTCCATGATTTTCTCTTTAAGTAAGTGCATAAAACATGATCAAATTACTTATCTTAAAATTATAAAACAAGTACATGCAAGATAGTAACCGGTTAAAATGAATATAAACAGGATAAAGTTGATAGAGGGCTAGTGAATTATTGAATCAAGCAAACTGTTAAACATAAGCAAACATGTCATTTAAACATGTTAGATTTATTTAATTTAAAAGAGCAATCATTATAAATATTAATGCAAGTTATAAGGTGAAAAGTGCATACTTTATCAAATTTATTTTAATTTCTCACACCTAAAAAATCCTAATTGTTCAAAGAGGTGAAACCCCTACAATGAGGGTTTCAAAGGGACACGCATCCCGATAGGGATCTAAAGGCACCATTTCTAATAGAGTCTAAAGAGCAACATAAATTAACTTGTTACCTTTTTGAAAAGCCATCGAAAGTTATTTCAAAATTGATAGAAAATTACATAAACCTGATTGTTAGTAGTAATAATAGTTGGTGGTAATTACGATCCATGACAACTTGAGCATAAGCAATAGCTTAGGCATCAACCAAAACTTTGATGTTCAAAAGCATGTTAGTTACTGATGACAAAACAATCATAAGAACTTACTCAATTAATATTGAAAATTTCTGAATAGTAATTTTGCTACTAATAGAGTTACACATGATCTAACCAAATAATTATCAACGGTTTCATCAACTGACATACTCTTTCATGAAAAGTAGTAACATTTTAACTTACATGTTATGATAGTTCGTTGTCTATATAAAGAAGGTTTGATGTATTTACACATGATTTTCCGGTATGCAATTTTCACAATCAAGATTTTTCTTGTTTTTTTAATCATCCGATTGAACTTTTAAAATTACAATTGAATATTTTCATCTAAGCATGATCTTTACACGATTCATATAGATTATTTAGGTTGTTCAAACTATAAACCTACAAGGCTAATATATTTTTCAGTTGACGATTTAAAATTTACGTTAAACGTCTCAAAGGTTTAGAACCGGGAATTAGCCATATAACTGAACCAGACCTTTACCTTTATTATTTAATCTTTAAAAGTTGAGCTGCAATTTGAATATTAAGTTCTATTAAGATATTTACTATATCGTTACTATTATTTTAAATATCTTCGAAGATAATATATTAGGGATTGGTAGTGGATAAATGATATGATTCGAGTACTTGTGTAATGTGTGGCCCTTTTGTGCTCATACCTTTAACATGAAATCCATCTATTCTAACTTTTAATTATTTTTCTTTTCATCATCATGTATTCTTTCTCTCGAATATTTCTTTCTTTTCTAAAGTGTGAAAACGTAATCGGCAATAAATATTAAAAGAAATATATTAATAAGAAATAAATATTGACCATATTTGAAGGATGAAATTACAAAAACATAAGTAGGTCTCCCGGTGTATTATATCTCTATAAATATGTTAGAGATTATTTACGTTTAAAAAATATTTAATGATATGAGAATTACTAAGCATTGCATAACATATATATATTTTTTCATTGTAATCACATGGTGGTTTAACCATAAACCATCAACAAGCACTAACAACATATTACGTAAACATATTTTTAACGGTCAAACATCATCTTCTTATGTTTAATTGGTAGCGTAGAGGTTGTTCTTATCTTATTTTGTAGATATCATCTACAAAATAATACATATGAGCTAACACAAAATAGTTCAAATGTAATATATAATTTATTAAAAGAAAGAAGTGATGAAGAGTTCTAGTCTTCTTCTTAATGTCTTTCCTATTAAGCATAGATGCACTGCAAACAAGCACAATAGGCTAACAATGTTACACAATATTGTTTACATTGGCATTTAAATTGATAGGTTAAAATCCTCAATTTTGTATAAGGTGAGAAGGTATGAATGCTAATGAAATGTTCAATGTAAAAATTGTTGAAAAGGTATAAGCAGTTACAACTATATGGTGGTCTGATTGATGTTTTATCAATTTGCCACTCAAGGCCAATCAATTCTACTCTTTATATATGATTCAAAGGATAAAAGGCATTAAGACTTTTGTAAATTGTATTAAACCACATAATATGAAGATAACATCGATTTAAATCCATTACATTGGCAAAGAGGACTTAAATGTATGAGAACTATAATACAAAAGGGTAAGAAGACCCAACCCCTTGTAAACAATACCAAATGGATGAAGTCCCATATTTTTCTGCTAGGTGTCATGAACACATGTGACTACGACGTAACACGAGTCATGCTCTAACCTTCTGTCCTTGCGACTAACCACAAACATATAGGATTTCTTATTTATTTGTTATTATTTTGTTATTATTGATTTCTATCCTCTCCATATTTAAAGAAGTTATTGACGGGAAGTAGGTTATGGCATTCCTATTTATTTCAATGTATTTCCAAGAAATAATCAATAGAAAATATTATTCTCCTCTTGAAATTTATTATGGTATCAGAGCGGGTTTCACAACCCTAGCTCTCGATATTGATCCAGGAGGATGGCCGGAGATGATGACCAAAACAAAACCAAAGATGGAGAAGGTTCTAGTGGTGGGATTACATATGACTCACCCTATTACCTTCATCCATCCGATTACCCCAAGCAGCTACACGTGAACGAGATTCTCACTGACAACAACTTCACCGATTGGAGCCAAGAGATGACAAACTTTTTGTTTGCCAAAAACAAAATAGAGTTTGTAGATGGGACGATAAAGAAACCAGGAAAGACATCTAAGGATTACATGCTGTGGATGCGGGTTGATGCTATGATAAAGGGTTGGTTGACTACCACTATGGAGAAGAACATACGAAATAGTGTCAAGTATGCGACTACGGCATCGGAGATATGGTCAGACTTAAACGAACGCTTTGGGAAGGAGAGTGCTCCTAGGGCGTACAAATTAAAACAGAAGATCGCTTCAACTCGGCAAAGTGGTACTTTCGTATCAACATTCTTTACCCAACTACGGTCCATATGGGATGAAGCTCAATCCATATATCCTTTTCCTAGATGTTCTAGCAGCAAGTGTGAATATGATATTGGCATAAAGATCAATGAACATCTAGAGAAGGAACGTCTCTATGAATTTTTGATGGGTTTGGATACCGAATACACTGTTATTAGAACACAAATATTGGCTACAAAGCCAATTCCTTCGCTCGGAATAGCCAACCACATGGTGGCTGAAGGCGAGAGACAAAGAACCATTTCAAGTGAAGGAAGAACACCACCAGAACCCGCTACGTTCAAGGCTGCACAGAAACATGAATTCTTTTCGGGACAAAACAAAAAAAAGGGTGGCACGAAGGTGATGAAAGACGGGCATGAACACTGCACCTTTTGTGACAAAGATGGTCACAAGCGTGAAGGTTGCTTCAAATTGATCGGGTATCCATAATGGTGTCCCGGGAAGAAAGGAGAAAAGATAAAGAGCAAGGCTGCATGTGTTGAAATAGAAACGAGTCCTATTCCTGGACTGACCAATGAAGACTATCAACTCTTCTTGAAGCAGTTCTTCGGAACAGGTAACAACAAGAGTACAAAGCCGGTTGCCAATATGACTCATAAAGACGACGAGGAAGGTGAGTGGATTCTTGATTCAGGTTGCACCTAATATATTACTTATTTGTCTAATATTCTTGTTAACGAGAGAACCACTCCCTTCAAGGCTCCTGTTGTTATACCCAACGGAGATTCGATTGCAGTCAAAGGAAAAGGGGATTACGTACTTCCAGGGGGAGCAAAAGTGAATGGAGTACTTTAAGTTCCAGATTTTAAATGCAATCTCCTTTCTGTTAGTCGCCTTTGTCGTGATCTTCAATGTTGCATATCATTTTTTCCTGATTTTTGTATCATGCAGGGACTATAGAGGAGGAACTTGATTGGTGCGGGTAGATGCCAAGGGGGATTGTACCGAATGAAGATAGTTTCAAGGGAGAAAGGCCATGGCTGTTACTGCTGAAACATGGCACAAGAGACTTGGACATGCTTCAAAAGGAAAGCTAGCTAAGATAGATTTTATCAAAACTAGTATTATTAATTTGGGTAATTTTTGTGACTCTTGTGCTAAAGCAAAACATACTAGACTACCATTTCCTTCTAGTTTTACTAAAACTAATGCTCCGTTTGAATTAATCCACTGTGATATTTAGGGAGGTTACCGGGTACCATCATATACAAAAGCCAACTATTTCCTTACAATAGTTGACGATTTTAATAGAGGTGTATGGAAGTTTCTCCCTAAACACAAAAATGAGGCTAGCCAATGTCTTAAAAATTTTTACAAAATGGTTGAGGTTCAATTTGAGAAACAAATCAAAAGGGTTAGATGTGACAATGGTGGGGAATTCACGTCTAAAAACATGCTTGAATTTTACAATAAAAAAGGAATTTTATTGGAGAACACATGTCCCCACACCCCGCAACAAAACGGTGTAGTTGAGAGGAAACATCGGCACCAACTCGAAACGGCTCGCGCCTTAAGGTTCGGTGCAAATCTTCCAAAAAGGTTTTGGGGTGAATCTGTTTTAACCGTGGCGTATGTTATTAATCGGCTTCCATCCAAGGCTACTAAAAACAGAACTCCATTTGAATTACTTTGAAAAGAGAAACCAAATTATGATTTTCTAAAGGTTTTTGGATGTCTTGTTTATTTTAAAAACATGAACACAAAGGGAGATAAGTTAGAAGAAAAGGGGAAACCGGGGTTTTTCCTTAGATACCCTCAAGGAACTAAAGGTTATAAGATTCTTGACCTCAAGACCGGAAAACTAATAATTAGTAGAGATTTCATTTTTCATGAAGAAAATTTTCCGTTCAAAAATATTCAAAGAGATAATCAAGATGAAACTGAAGAACCAAAAGCTTGTCATGATTGTCACTGTGATGATGACCCAACATTGGCACAAACCAAGGAGCATAACCCAGTTGCACAAGGCCCACAAATGGAACATGATCACACCCATGACACCAGGCCCAATAATGAGTCTGATACTCATGATGGGGCTAAAACAGACCAAATAAATGATGAATAGCAGCCCACTTATGAATTTGAAACAAATGAATTGGGTGAAGAAGTAGAGGCCCAAGCTGAAACAAGGCCCACTCGAACAAAAATTTAGCCATCAAAATTCAAAGACTTCGACGTACAAGTTCCCCCTTCGGTCCAACACCCATCTTCCATATCCAATCAAGTCGCCTCCACGGTATGTCACCCAATCTCCAATTATGTTTCATATGATAAGTTTTCCACTAATCATAAGGCCTTTTTGACAGCTATCAATGATAATGATGAGCCCAAATGTTTCAAACAAGCTGCGCAGGATGCTCGTTGGCGTGAAGCTATGCAAAAGGAGATTAAGGCTCTAGAAGAAAACGAAACTTGGACCTTGGAAGAGTTACCTAGAGGCAAACAAGCTATAGACTCCAAGTGGGTTTATGAAATCAAATTCAAGCCAAATGGTGAAGTTGAAAGATACAAGGCTCGTCTTGTCGCAAAGGGTTTCACTCAAACGGAAGGGGTGGATTATCATGACATGTTCGCACCAATAGCTAAACTAGTCACAGTGCGAACTTTACTAGCAGTGGTCGTAAAGAAGAATTGGATCATTCATCAACTCGATGTAAACAACGCCTTTCTACATGGCGATCTAGATGAGGAAGTTTACATGAAGATTCCTCAAGGTTTCACCTAAGACAACGAGACTCGGGTTTGTCGCCTAAGAAAATATTTATATGGATTGAAACAAACTTCATGCAACTGGTATATCAAACTCACTAGTTATCTTACGAACTTAAGTTTCAGGCAATCTAAGGCTGATCACTCGTTGTTCATTTATGAAACTACAAGCGTAATGGTGGTCGTTCTAATTTACATGGACGATGTCATTATAACCGGAATCTGTCTCACCAAAATCCAAGAAATCAAAAATCGACTTGACAAAGAGTTTAGCATCAAAGATCTTGGTCAGTTAAAATACTTTCTCGGAATAGAGGTGGCTAAAACAAGCGATGGGTTGGTTCTAAGTCAAAGAAAGTATACGTTGGATATCTTAAAAGATAGTGGAAAGTTAGGTTGCAAACCGAGTTCGTTTCCTATTGAACACGGTTTAAAACTCGATAAAGGCGAGAATGAACCAAGTGTTGATGCGAATCAATATCGTCGCTTGATTGGTAGGCTTTTGTACCTTCAAGCCACACGGTCAGATATCACCTATTCCGTTAACGTCTTAAGTCAGTTTGTAGCGGACCCAAGAAACAATCATTTGGAGGCAGTGAATCGCGTACTTAGGTACCTAAAAGCTACATCGGGTCAAGGTATTCTACTCTCCCGAGCAGGGGATCCTATTTTAACGGCTTATTGCGATTCTAATTGGTTAGAATGCCCCTATACGCGGCGTTCGCGTACCGGTTACTTTCTCCTACTAGGCGGGACGCCCATTTCTTGGAAAACCAAGAAACAATGAGTTGTCTCGAGATCCTCCGCTGAAGCCGAATACCAAGCTATGGCTTCCACGGTTAGTGTGGTTGTTTGGGTCTGTTGGTTACTTAGTGAGTTACAAGTTCACATTACATCACCGACACCATTATTTTGTGATAATCAAGCAACACATCACATAGCCAACAATCTGGTTTTCCACGAAAGAACCAAACATGTCGAGATGGATTGTTTTTTTGTACGGGAACAAGTTGAGCCAAGGAGATAATTCCTATGAACATTAGCAGCAAAATGCAAGTAGCAGACTTATTAACGAAGGACTCACGAAACAACAACTTCATTTTCTTCTTGGCAAGATTGGCATTGCAAATTTACATGCTCCATCTTGAGGGGAATATATGATTTCTTATTTATTTGTTATTATTTTATTATTATTGATTTCTATCCTCTCCATATTTAAAGGAGTTATTTACGGGAAGTAGGTTATGACATCCCTATTTATTCCAATGTATTTCCAAGAAATAATCAATAGAAAATATTATTCTCCTCTTGAAATTTATTAAAACAAGTATTAGTTTTGTGATTCTAAAGACCTCTAATATATTGAGCACCCAAGTACAATTAGTACACAATGTTATATTTGTATGTATTGTTTAGATGTGAGTAAACTTCATCTGGTAAATAGGAAAACCATATGCATTAAAGAGCCATATACACAAATAAAATGAAACTACCTGACTATATTTACCGTATATGTGTTGAATATCTATAGTTCAATGTGTGTTTTGTAAATGACAAGCTAATAAAAGGTGACACACGAGTAAATATTTTGCATGACATTATTTTTTGGTGACACTGATAGAATTAAGTCAAATATGCGAACAGTAGATATGGACAATGGATTTATATATCTTATTACTATACACATATTTAATATAGAGGTAGAACGTACGAGAGAGTTATTTTCATAATTTTTAGTGTTCAAAATCTTGTTAGTCATTTATTAAGTTTGATATCTTTTCAAAAATATTGTTTACTTCTAAATTTAAAATAATGCTAATAATTTTGTTTGCTGATGTGGAAACTATTGTATTCATAATACGTCAATATACGAAAAATAGAAGACTTGTAGTATTCCAATTTGGTATGAAATGTTGGAGAATTCTTGAAAATTACTGGATAAATCTAAAGTCGTGTGATCACTTTCAGATCAAACAATTGGAGTGTCTACCAACGTTTGATTGGATAAAATCAGATTGATTCTAGATTTTCGTATGGATTTTTGATTGAGCCATTTTTAGAATATCAAGAAATCGAATTTCTTTTTTAGGGGATTCAGAAAACTGAATACGCAGGAGCGTAATTTTAGTTTTCAAGATCACTGCTTCTTGGGGTAAAATTGCACCTTTAGTCTCTCAACTCGGCCCCAGCCAGGGGCTCTACCCCTTGGACCCCGCCAAGGGTTGCCGCCCCTTAGACCCTGCTTCTCTCGGGGGCGCTGCCCCCTTAGATCCTCTGTTAGGCCCGATGACATTCAAACAAGTGTGCACTCTTATTTGAATGTCATACGTAATCTCAAATTACACTAAAATATCCAACAAACCTCCCCCATTTTAGTGTAATCGTAAATTAACTAACTTATTCACAACAATCAAACAAACTAATACATAAATGAAATATCGTGACGATTGAATTTCACATTAGTATATTACACATTCCAAATATTCGAATTTAAGGGTGTCTCTAAGGATTGTACCCTTAATATCCATATTGGATACATGAAGATAATATACACATCAATTTACATACATAAATCTATCTTGACACTATCTTTTACTAGCTTGTGTCCCTACCCTTCATAAGCATATTAAAGTCAAGTCCCAACTTCTTGAAGCAGCTAAACTTCATGCTCATATAGGTAGTTCTCTTATTCTTGCACCTGCAAATGCAATTTTTCAAAAGAACTATTAAGAAGATATACTTCAACCTCTCCTAACTTGCAGATCTGAACACATACCTTTGGGATAATTTAATGTTGTGTTCCAAACTCTAGATGTTAAACTTTCAACATTGAATTCAACACCTAACGTCATATTAGGTGGGAATTGGATATTTTAACAAGAGAGTTTTTAGATGGACTTTAACTCCAATCCCACAGCTGATCCTCTCACAAGATCTCTACTTAACCCTTTGGTTAAATGATGAGCTAAGTTTTGTTGAATTCTCACATACTCAACTGAAATCACACCATGCATGATGAGCTCATAAACCATTTTGTGTCTCACACCTAAGTGTCTTGACTTGCCATTATACACTTGGCTATATGCCTTAGCCAGTGTAGCTTCACTATCATACCTGATAGAAATGGGAGATATCGGTTTTGGCCACAATGGAATCTCATAAATCAGGTTTCTTAGCCACTCAGCTTCCTTACCAGCTACATCTAAGGCTACAAATTCAGATTCCATAGTTGAGTTAGTTATGCAAGTCTGTTTCTTTGAAGCCCAAGAAATAACACCTCCCCCAAGAAGGAATACCCAACCACTTGTGGAAGAATGGTCTTCCATATTGGTTATCCAACTTGCATCTGAATATCCTTCAATCACTGAAGGAAATCCAATGTAGGTCAAACCATAATCAATGGTTCCTTTCAAGTACTTAAATACTCTACCTAAT
>BJCM01000314.1:0-14494 GCA_018326385.1 Flaveria bidentis | reverse complement strand
ATATATATATATATATATATTATATTTGAATGATCATGATTTAAACATGGGGGGTGCTCACACCATGGAGGATGCTGCCGTAGAAAGAAACACAGGCTTCAAAATGGGGAGAAAACTTCGGTGTGTGAATGTTATGAAGCGGTCTAATGGCGGCGTGGGGAACCAAATAAGAGCATTCACAACCTTTATTTATCTTTATCATTATCATTATCATTTTTTTTCTCATCCACTTACAACTACTTTTAAAAATATTAAAAAAATTATAAGAGTTGAACAGTAAATCCTTAAATTTACAGATGAACAATAATATTTTTTCTCTCATTTACTTACAACCACTCAAAACCATTCCATATAATTTAAGGATTCTACTAACACATTTATAATGAACAGTATGTGAATGCTCTAATACACCCAACCATAACACACCAGCTTTCAACGATTCAGAAACTTCTGAAAATAATCTTGAAGACTCATGTCCAAGCACCCAATCGTCAAGTAGAGATGCATCATATAGTGTAATCTCCTTTGATGACACACCTACACAAAGTTGGTTCGTACATCACTTGGATGTTAAATCAGCGTTTCTTAATGGTGAACTCAAGGAACAAGTGTATGTCATGCAACCAACATGATTTGATATCAAGGGGAAAGAAGGCATGGTTTATAGATTACACAAGGCATTGTATGGACTCAAGCAGGCTCCGAGAACCTAGAATGCTTGTTTAGATAGGGCACTTAAACAGCTCGGCTACCACAAATACGCTTATGATCAAGCAATTTACAAGGTACACAAGCCAAACTTCATTCTTATTGTCGGAGTGTATGTCGATGACATGTTCATAATAGGGTCAAGTGAAGAAAAGATACACGAATTCAAGGGGAGTATGAAATCATTATTGAAGACGAATGATTTGGGAATACTAACTTATTACCTTGGAATGAGGTTTATCAAACCAAGGATAGTATAACACTAAAACAAGAACCTTATGCTAACAAGCTTCTAAGTTAGTATGGATGGCTAGATGTAATGCAACTAAGTGGCCTATGGACCCTAAGCTACAACTGACCAAGGATGAAGAAGGGAGAATGGTAGACCCAACCAAATTCCCTAAGCTACTTGACAATTTCACAAAATAACAAATATGGAATAGATTTGTTTTTAATTTTGTAGGGATGAGAGATGATTATCTTCATTAAATTCAATATCGAAGGTCAAGAATAAAAAGGGATTGAAAATATTAATTTTAGATGATGATAACAAACATACTATTGTTACATCAAATGTAGTATACAACGAAGTATCTACACATCTAATTTATAAATGTAAGTTTTTATTTATTCATTTTTATGGTATGTTTTTATTGATTTTAGTAATTATAAGTATACATAGATTTACAATTATTTTTTTTAATTATTCAACCAATGTCTACATAGTTTTTTTGAAACTAGTTGTATATATTGAACTACTAAACTTATGTGTGATGTATTAAACTCTTAAAACTTACCATGTTTGCCATGACATGGGTTATCATCACTAACGTTAAGGGCACAAATCAATCACTACCACCATCGTTCATTCACTCCTTAATGTAGCCACCATCATTGTTCAACATAAAAAGACATGGCATTTACCCCTATGACTTGCACCACCACCATCCGTGTGTAGGTTTTTTTTTGGTGGCCAGAGGTGATACAAGAGGCGCTCAAAAGAGATGTGCTAACTTTCTTTATGGCTGGAGGTGATCGTGATGGTGGCCAAAGTTGTCATTGGATAAGTAATGTAATTTGACAAAAAAGTATGTAAAAAATTAAAAAATGATAACTTTTATATGTTGTATGCATAATAGAATACATACGATAAAAATTAAAACTTTGATACAATAAAAAGTAAGTTTGTTAGATTGATGCATATAATGTCAAAAGCGACTCTCATCATTTAATTGGCGTCATATTAATAACATAAGTTATAAGTATATGTATCCTTATACTTTTAATATTTTTTTATGTTTGATATAATTATAATATATTTCATCATCAATTAATTATTATTTATTATTATTGGATTAATAATTGTTTTGGTTTTTAAAATAAAACAGTTTGAGGATTATTTTTTTCAATTACACATTGTTGAGTTTTCACAAATTATGGAAATTCTATATATATATTAATAACTTCAGAGTACCAGAAGCAATGCATATTCTGTCGCCTTAGGAGACAGTGTCCTATGTAATGAGTGGCTGCCATCTTAGTCACACCCACTTACTCACACGAGTATAATACATAATAAATCTCATTAATTGTTGTTATATTAGGTACTACAAAATAGATGTCTGGTTGGAGAAAATAAAGGTCAAATGTACCCTCATATTTTATGTTTTTGGTTTTAAACAACACTCAATAAGTCAATATGTCTATCTAATTCAAAAGGAACAGTAACAAGTATATAAATTTCTGATATGAAAACGTGTATCCAAATATTGTTAGTAAATCATACCAAAATCCTTCTCTATATAAGCTAGGGATCATCACGTGTTTAAGTAGAAATATTATAACTATTCATGAAAGAGTATGTCACTTGATGGTTGAAAGAGTACTGTGGTAAACAATGACTTTCATAAATGCCGCAAGAATTAAAACTTTCGTTGAAGTTCAAAAGAGAACTAATAAAAGATGATAAGGTCTTGAGAATTTTATTGTGGATGGCCAAGACGGTGATGCCACGTCATGGATTTAGCATGATGCATAGTGAAGACCGAAGGGGAAATTAGCGATCTTAGTTCATACATCCCTTGTGTTGATGTTCCCTGGAGAAGAGGAATTCTCGAGTGTCGGTCCTTAATAACAAAAACAAGAGAAGAATTCTATTAGAAAATTGTTATCACGACAAAGACAATATATGAAAATGATGTTAAGAGATAAGATGAAACACATAAAACATTGTGAAGAATTAGTGGTGTATGTGAGGTGCGAATAACAAAAGAGCCAATATGAGTTATTTTCAAACACGAACCATCACTAATCACGAGCTCTTCAGTACTATCATATGGTGCATGAAGGGATAGATTATTGAGGTCATTTGTCACATGGTGAGAAGCAACGCTGTCGAAGTGCCAATTTGCAGTGGTTGGTTGTTGGGCATTCATGGTGTGAACTTTGTTATGAAAAACACCAATTGATCAACTAACGATTGAATGAATCTTATTACGAAATCACGAACAAACATGAACAATCGAATCGAGTTACAACAGAATTCAGAAGAATTCAAATTACAGAAAGAAATATGCTCCGCTATATACGCTCTGTTCTGTTACAGTTTCTGGTACCCCTAACTACTGATTGCCTCCATATATATAGAGCTTTCTCGCCTTCAGTAGTTTAGAGTTGTTTCCCTTCAGTAGTTTTATAAAACTACCTCTTCAGTAGTTTTATAAACTACTGGTTGTTTCCCTTCAGTAGTTTTATAAAACTACCTCTTCAGTAGTTTTATAAACTACTTCAGTAGTTCTTCAGTAGTTTTATAAACTACTTCTTCAGTAGTTTATGAACTACTTCTTCAGTAGTTTATGAACTACTTCTTCAGCACTTTATAAACTTCTTCTTCAGTTGTTTATAAAGTGCTCCTTCTATTGTCAAACAATGTCAAAGTTAGTCCCTGTAGTTTAACCATGACTTTATTTAACAAACTTGATCGCTTTTGACTTGTGAGTTCTCGTTGAAAGATGGGATAGAAATATGTGGATGAGCCTTTTTGAATGAATTGCAGTTCGTGAGAGAGTGACCTTTGATGTGGCACCACTGACATTTGCCCAAAAACGGTTGAGCAGTGGAGGTGGGGGGAGATGCATATGTGTTGGCAAGAATCTTCCAGGCTTCTTGAGAGGAGTCAGCGTTAGCGATCAACGGCACGATTGCTGGTGAAAGGCTTCCAACCAGGGCTCCAAACAACAGGCGCTCCTGGCGAAACCATTGAGCATAGTCTTTGTGTGGCTGTTTGGACCCATCGGCAGCTACTGTTGGAGTAGGGGCTGGATTGGTACCGTCGACGAATCCATAAAGATCCAAACCATGCAGCAATGCTTCGATTTGGGTTTTCCAACTCAAGTAGTTGGTGGATGTCAGTTTGAGTGATGCTGGCAAACTAACCATCGTGAGGTTGTCGATGGCGATTATATGGCGGGAGTCATAATATCATAAAGCTGATGATTTTCTTGTACTTGTATCACAGTCCACTGTCATCATGTTTGTTTTCGAGGGATGATTCTTTTGGATACAAGGATCATGAAACAGACAGTCTTGATCTAAACTCATGTGGTTCGTGTTGTTATTCTTTGAATTACACTCTGAAGAAGTTACAACCGGAACACCTAATCTGTCTGGTTTGTCACAACTGACTTCATTTCTTGTTAACTCGTCTGTTGGGCCGTATCCGTTAGAAGAAAAAAGAGCGCCTAAATCCTGCGTCTTGAACTGGAAAAACCCACGGTTTACATCATCTTCTTCTATGGACGCATTGTCATGATCTCCATCTTGGTATTCATCGGTTTCATCTGAACTTTCACAAGCTTGTGGGACTTTGTAGGGTAGAACAAAAGTGAATGTAGATCCATAATTTACTTTGCTTGTAACCGTGAGACGTCCGCCCATGAGCTCAACCTATTAGCAAGAAACCATGTTTAAGAAACCTTAATGCTTCCAAAAAGAATGTTTAAAAAACATTATCAGTTGTTTGCATATGGCGAGACCTAATCCGGTCCCGCCAAACTTTCGAGCCGTATCAGCTCCAGCTTGCATGTAGTTTTTAAATAGCAATGGCAATGCGGTTTCTGTCATATTACAGTTATAAAAAGATTAACAGCGTAAGGTGAAAGTAGATAAATGGTTCTCTGAGATGATCAAGAATGTTGAAAAGCACCTGGGATTCCAATTCCCGTATCTTGAACATCACATCGTATCCACACCACTGGTTCACGTGATTGTGATCGTGGTTCGTTCTTTTCATGTTCTTTCGGACATGGGTCCGCCATTACATAAAGATTTATCTTAATCTTCCCTTCGTGGGTAAATTTGACAGCATTGCTGCACAAAATGATTTATAATCTGATAAAAGAATAGAGAAAGTTTTTCATTTGCATTCTATTAGAAGTGGCAAGATGGGCTGTGGGCGGGTCAAAACAGGTCCCGTTCACATTTGAGATAGAAATAGTCCGAAGTCAAAACTGTATTAGGTAGTAATCCTTTATGCAGCATCCCAAAGTTTATACTGGTGTAACAAAAGCACTAAATGGAGTTACCTGATCAAGTTGGTAAGGATTTGTTGAACCCGGAGAACATCACCAATAACCTGCAAATGTATCATGATGTTAACGTAAGCTTCTCGGATCAGGAATTACATCGGTGGTGGATCTATGTAGACCCATAAACACTTTTCATGGGATAAAGGGAACGCTAAAACTATCTCACCTCAACGGGACATCATCCGCCACATGTCCTTCCAAGATTAGCATCTTCTTCAGTGATGCTGCAGTGGTTTGGAGTACATTTTTGATCACCTCTCACGGTCTAAACTTTGTAGCTTCAAGCTTCATAACACCTTAATCAAAGAACCACTGAACGTTAAACTTTTCAAATCTCATATTCTTTACTTCAATTCATTTTCGTCATTAAACATGAATAAATCCTTAGATAATGCTACAAGAAAGGATGGAAACTCAACCTGATTCAACTTTCGAAAAGTCAAGAATGTCGTTTATACGTTGTAGGACTAAGTCACCCGAAGATAACATGACACTGAAGAGTTGTTTTTGATCTTTATCAAGCTTTGTAGTCGATAAAACTTCTGCCATGCTAATGATCCAGGATAAATGAGATCTTATCTCGTGTGACATGGTTGCTAACATTTGTTTTGCTATCATCGCTTCCTCTACGGTTAAATTGTATACAGGAGTAAGCAATAATAATAAAAAACTGTAATGGTGGTTCACATTTATGTAAGGTGATAGCAAAGAAAGCCACTAAACCTGTTATACGAATAGTTTTGTTAAGCTCGGTCTCTCGGGCCTTTTGCACGGCTATTTCCTCTCGAAGCATTGCGATCTTTTCTCTTTTTCTAACCTACAAATGCAAAATGGTTATGTGGACCTCTCATTACATAGTTTCCTGAAACTTTGAAGAATAGAAACTTTGAGAGTGTACACATCAATGACAAGAGATGGCAAAACGGGTCGGGCAATGGGTACAAATAGGTTCAAATTAAACAGGTCATCTTTTTTACTCGCTTGACCCGTTTCGATTATTACAGCCCAAATCAACCCATTTTAATGCAAAGTCTTAAAATTGCCACCTATATGAATGAGTAATTAGAAAATATAACACTTCGACTTACTTGGTCTGTTATTTCCATTCCCATATAATTCACACCAATCGTCTCGCCTGCTTTACTGAAAACGGGCTCAACATACATCAAGAACGTTTTGGCCCCAAATAACTCGCTCTCAAATGTAATTTCTCTCTTTGCTGGTAATCCCTTTTCAAGAACTTCCCTTTTGAAATCTTGAAATTCCTTAACACCGGCACCCTTGAATATCTCAACGTCTGTTTTCCCTATAACATCCTAAAGCATTTTACAAGATTAACGTCATAAGTAATGTTTCCAAATGTTACAGTTCATATATAATCATTAGTTGACCATATTACCTCCTCACTCAAACTTGGAAAATGATTATACATGAACCGAAATTTCAGGTCTTTATCTTGATGGCCAATGACAACAGGAGCATTTTGCAGAACAAAATGTAAGAAATTATCAGCTCTTTTCAAGATCTGTGAAAGTTCTTCGACTAGTGATGATTGCTTCTCCCATTTGTTTACAAGGTAAGATAACTGAGAAAATCCCTCGCTATGATCTGTGAGTTCACATAGATATTCGAAGTCAACTATAGTTGGTTTTTCAATGAAAGTCAAATCTTCTAATAAATCTTGATCTGCTCCTGGTTTATCGACGTTGAAATTTTTTCCAGCTGCATCCATCTCTTCTAGCAACTAAGAAGAGAGTATTTCGACCTCCATATTTTCAGCATTGCTGCCTTCCATTTTGAACTCAACTTCAAAACAGTTGGATAATCATATGTCAATAAACGGATACGTCTATCTAATGAAACTCGTAGGTTTCAGTATATGTGATGGATGTTTATAATTTGATTCTGCATTAAAATGATCAGCAAGTTACTAAATGACCATTATGAAAAAGAAATAAGTCAACTTTGACTTTTAGTGTTCAACCACATTAAATTTCAAATTGGCAATTAACCACCAGAAGTTAGTTCTTATCTCCGTGTATTATTCATCATAACACACCTTTTAGCTATTAACATACTTAATAATTCCTGGTTCATACCATACGCCCCATTGTCCAAAAGTTGAAGTCCATGTTGACTTTTAAGGTTCAAATGTAAGATTCTTTCCTTTTAAACTCCGATTTTTCTTTATGTACCTATCAAAGTTTCGGTATAGAAGAAGCAGTATTCATCAATTTAGAAGTCTAGAAGCACCTCGTTTGACACCCCAAAAGTCAAAATGAGATTCTTAGACCTTACCATTGATGGAGATTTCAACTTGAAAATCCACAGATGATAGTCTTAAACTAATTATTATAGCTGAGAGTTGATTAAAATCCAAATTTATACAGAAAAATTGCCGGGTATTCCAATTTTTGAACAAAAAATCCGGAGAAATCAATACTTTTGATTGCTCTGCAAAAACAACCAAAAACCAACAAAATTAATGACCATATGATCAAAACACAACATATCAATTCAGTCAAACCCTAGTCAATTGCTGCAATTTATATATGGCAAATGAAGAAACACGTTAATACTATTCAAGATTCTGCAAAATCTGCAAAACCCACCACAATCTCTGCTAATTACCTTGCTAATTATTGGCATTTAGATCAAAGATGTAAGAAAGATTCAAATGGTGGCAATCTGATGTTGTAGTTGATAAAGTTTGGAGCTTTTGATTCTGTGTAGATCTGTAAAGTGATTCATTGAAATGCTATCAGTCAATGAATAAACAATGAGTTGATTTAATGGTTCATAGAGAATGGGGAGAGATGACCATGTGAAGAAGAGAAGCTCAAAAGACCATGTGCATTGAACAACAAATAATTATATATTACTAGTTTACAACACATAAATGGTGTTGCTGACAAATGTCTGGTTTCTTATTCTTGTTAACTTTTTTATTGATCAAGAAATGATTAAATATCTAGTTTTGTAGAGGGAATAAAGATTCTTGTGTTGGCCATTTGTTGGAGTATATATATTTGAAGAAAGATTTCAACTTGAGAATTGTGAAGTATATGATAGTCGATATATATATAAAAGAGATTGTGAAAATCAAAGATAATTGTTTTTATATTTTGTGTAACAAACTTTCTTTGTTATAGTATCTTATTGTATCTATATATATCAATAAATAATATGAGAAGTGCATTGATTAGAGTCTTCCCTTCATGGTATCAGAGCATCTCTGATTTACCAAACCCTTTTCATCATCTTCATCCTCGATCTCCCTCTCTATACTCTTCTTTCTTTCTTCTAATGGAGAAATTACATCCCGCCATTACTGTTACCAATATCCATAATTTTATTCCTATTAAACTTGAGATGGAGAATAGTCAATACACAACTTGGTCATAGTTATTCAAAATTCATTGTCATGACTTTGACGCCATTGAACACATCCTTCCTTCCACCACTTCTTCTTCCTCGTCTTAAAATTAACAATAGTATCTCTTGTAATTATATTAAACGATCTCTTATTTGCCAATCATGTGTTTTTGGGAAACAAACTCGATTACCTTTTAATGATTCTCTTTCATTTACTACTTTACCATTTGATATTATACATAGTGGCATTTGGACTTCTCCGGTACTTAGTACCGGTGGACATCGTTATCACGTTTTATTTCTTGTCGATTACACCAATTATTTATGGACATACCCGTTAACTCATAAGTCTCAAGTCTTTTCTATCTTTGCGCAATTTTCCACTCTCATCTCTACCCAATTTGATAGAAAAATAAAACCCTTTCAATATGATAATGGTACCGAATATGCTACCATTCGCCTTGTCCTTAGCATTGCAATTAATCATGTCTGGCCTATTCATCAACTCGATGTGAAGAACGCTTTTCTACATGGAAACTTATCGGAGACTATTTACATGCATCAACCGGTCGGTTTTCGTCATCCCCACTTCCCGAATCATGTCTGTTGTCAGTCTTTGTACGGTCTTAAGCAGGCCCCTAGGGCGTGGTATCAACGCTTCACGGACTTTGTATCTACTCTAGGCTTCACTCATAGTCGTTGCGATCATTCGCTGTTCATCTATAAACATGGTCACGACATGGCTTTTATACTTTTTTATGTGGGTGATATTCTTTTGAGATGAGAACAAGTTGATACTTAGATTATAGAAACCATTTCTTTTAACATCTATTGATGAAAAAATACGTTATTTGTGAAAGTGAAAGAGACATAAAAGAAAGAGATCTCAACCCTCTATAGAAATATGATCTGACAACTAAAAAATAGTTCATTAAGTCTCATTGTAAACAATAATACTTAAGGTTAAGTAAAAATGTTTTTTTAATTGTAGGTTTCCTCCCAAGAAGGTTGTAAGTGAGGTATAGGTAAAATAAATAATATGATCTGATTAAAATAATATATATCATTTAAAATATGATTGTACAATTGCCAATAAAAAACAATTGCCAATAAAAAACAGAATTGTTATACTATTATGTTTGCACACATGATATATAATATACATCATCAATCAATAATATACAAATTCACAATAAATGATTTTTTTCTCTCTATTTTTGATACTTATATTTCTAGAGAACATGTGTATTGATGATGAAACTATTATTAGAATCTTGTATTTATTTTTAATCACTTCCACTTCTCAAAAACTGTTCAGTAAGGAGCACACAAGATCCATATAGAGAGCACCTACACAATAGGAGGAATTATTTATTTTGTTTCTTTAATATTATATTACATAATTTGAAACTTTTTTATATATTTTTTTTAACAACAATAATTAAGAGGATATGTGTTATCTTAATCATGTTGACCAATATGTTTCCTAAAGGATACCTTTTTATTTT
Organism: Flaveria bidentis; assembly: GCA_018326385.1. Classification (NCBI taxonomy): domain Eukaryota; kingdom Viridiplantae; phylum Streptophyta; class Magnoliopsida; order Asterales; family Asteraceae; genus Flaveria; species Flaveria bidentis. The sequence goes on along the minus strand of BJCM01000314.1, from coordinate 4,317 downwards.
GTAGAACCGTGAATTCATGGAACCTACTATTTCTTACAAATGGAACGTGAATTTATGGAACCTACTATTTTTTAATACCTTTTTATTCTGTACAATCGTCTATGAATCAACATGTAATTTTTGTATTACAACATTATCATGTGCTATTATGTCACTTATAAAAAAATCTTGTTAATTACTCAGAGTTATATCAAAGGCACTGTAAAACAAATGTGTCAGGTTGAACACATTAAATGTTAAAACTGTGTTAAATATTAAAACTGATTGAAATATTATAGACTTTACGGTTGGAGTTTGGAATAGCATTTCATATTCAGGCATATATCACTCTTGAGTCTTGAAACTCAGCTAATAATTCACAGAGAAATAATAACTAAGTATGCAATTTTCTAAACTGAAAAAGTGAGGACATTAAATAGACCAAATTCCCTTTTCATATATGTATAGAATCCGAACATTTTTAAACTTTAAGTAGAAACATCATAATTTTTTGTGAAAAAGTATGTTATCAACAAGTGAAACTTTTACTAGTTATTCTGTTGCATTAACAACAACCCTATCAACAACAAAATTCTACTAACATACAAACGTAGTGTATGTTGATAGCATTTGTTTATAATTGCCACTGACGGAACGGTTTTCATTGATCCATTTGGAATTGATGAACCGGTGAAGTTGCTGTTGATCATATTCCACTTATTATCAATTATCATGTAATTTTTCATTGATTATATAAATCTAAAATAATTTTTAATTGCTTTTTTTTAATAAGATAATGTTTTATTTTAGAGTTTCTTAGATGTAAGAAAACAACATAGTCTTGGACACAACATGTGTCATTATTAATAGCTTGATACTACAAATCCAAAAACCTTCGGTGAAAACGAATCCAAGAAATATACTAGATATTAAAAATGCTAAGTCATCAACTCAGTATTTACTTGCTGTAGAAGAAAGATAATAAACAAAGTTATTAACTTTTCTACAAAAAGATGCAATAATATTTTTCCTTTTTAACAGCATAAAGTTATGTAATGAATTAATTGTTTGTTAAATGATGAATTAGTATAACTTATTTGTTTCATTAATTGATTGTAGCTACTATGTGAGTTCTTTTTAATATTATATTCCTAGGATGTTCCAAATATTTGATCATTATGTAACTAGAAGTTTAGAAATAAAATATTTATATTTCCTTTGAGAAAAAAGAGCCACCATAATCAAGTGCAACATGACTAGATTAAGAGAAAAGCTGGACGTACATGAATAGATTATCTTTTTCTACATTTACAATACACTAAAGAGTTTCCTTTTCCTAACGTTTTAAAATAAATATAATAAAATTAAGGCTTTTTTCCAACAATAATTTGTTTCTCTAACAAACTACCGAATTGCATTTAAACTAAACTCCTATCATTTTTATGAAGTACAATCATGACCAATAGTTCAATATTAAAAGGCTATAAGTATAAAAATTGTAAGTGATGGGCGTTTTCAATTGTTAACACTGTAACAGTTCACGATTTTAATACAATGTAAATGATAAAGAAGATAATAATTGTGTCGCAGTATTATAAAAATATAGAAACTACTTATTATTTTTACGTTTTGCATACTAGAATAATACATAACTTCATAATCTGATTCATAGTTGTTAAAGATTCTTGACGTCCCACAAAACATGCCGATTTCTTTGGAACATCACAAATTTTCATACATTATCTCAACCCAAAACATGTTTTCCAACTTTTGTGGAATCAAAATATAAAACAACATATAATGAATGATTCTTCCTTCAGTCCTATGATCCCCTTCAAGCCTTAATAAAATCCCCAATTTCATCACTTCAACTAACAAGGTATGATCAACCTCTTTTTATCAACATTTCTATCATATTTTCATGTATGTTCTTGTAAATGCAGGCTCGAAAAATGGCGTCAAAAGCGTCCACAAAGGAGAAAAAACCATCTTCTTCATCCACAGCGCGAAAACCTACAACCGCAACAACGGTGCAACAAAAGAAAACCACCAATTCTCTTGCACAAAAGAAAACAACCTCATTACCATCAAATGAATCCAAAAGGGCTCAATCAAACCATGATTCCTCTAACCAAACCACCAAAAAACAACCACCATCTCCTGCTCGAGCGCGTAGCAATAGCATACGCGCTCCTTCCCCTAATACTAAAGATAAGTTACGCAGCCCTTCACCTAATGTTAAAGATAGATTACGTAGCCCTTCACCGAATGTTAAAGATAGATTACGTAGCTCTTCTCCTAATATTAAAGACAAGAACACTAAAACATCAATGACATTATCATTAAAACCACCTCATTTGGTAAAATCTAAAAAGATTGTGAAGTCTCCACCACTTCCTAAACCTGGGATTAAGAGAAGCCCAACAAATGTTAAGAAGGAGATTTCTAGCATTGGAAATGCTAAGAAACTAACCAAACAACCAACGAAACTCGCTCCAAAATCGAAGCCAAAAGGTGATCAAAGTAGTAGGAATGTTGAGCAAGATCTTGAGAAGAGCCATCATGGAGATGAAAGTGATATGGAGAATGATGATGGTAGCGAAATTGTTGATTCTAAGCCGTCTCCGGTGGCTTTGGAAGATGATCATTTTGTCTCTTATGCATCCGAAGGCGGTTCTCAATGTAATGAAATGGTTGATGAACAAGAAATGGGGAATCAACACGATCAAATAGAATCAGAAACAGAACCAGAATCAGAGAAGAAATATGACTTAGAGTATAAGCCAGAGTTGGATCAAGATTCGGCTCATCCGGAGCTGAATCTTGATGAGGAGCATAAACCTGAGCCACATGTGGAGTATAAGCTAGAGCTAGATCAAGATTCGGCTCATTTGGAGCCAAATATTGATGAGGAGCATAAACTTGAGCCACATATGGAGTATAAGCCAGAGCTGGATCAAGATTCGGCTCATTCCGAGCCGAATCTTGATGAGGAGCGTAAACCTGAGTCACATGTGGAGTATAAGCTTGAGCCACATGTGGAGTATAAGCCTGAGCCACATGTGGAGTATAAGCCTGAGCCAATTCTAGAATCAAAACTGGAGCCGGAATCAGATAAGGAAGTTAAGCCGGAAGATAAGCCAGAGCTGGATCAAGATTCTGAGCCGAATGTTGATGTGGAGCATAAGCCAAAGCCAATATTAGAGCATGAATCAAAGCCGGAGCCAGAAGTGGAGGATAAGCCGGAGCAAAGTGTGGAGCCAGAGTTAGAGCCTGAGCTCAAAGTGGAGCAAAAACCAGGGTCAAAACCGGAGCCAGAGCTAGAGCCAGAAGTGGAGTATAAGCCAGAGCCGAAGATTGACGAAGATTTAGCGTCGAAGCTTGAAATGGAACATAAGCAAGAGCCGAAACTAGAGTCAGAATTAAAGCTGGAGCCAAATTTAGAGCCAGAAGTAGAGTCAAAGCCTGAAATGAAGTATAAGCCAGAGCCGGAGCCGGAGCCGGAGCCGGAGCCGGAGCAGGGAATAGAGTTGAAGCCAGAAGAGGAGCATAAGCCAAAAATAGAGTCAAATCTTGAAGTGGAGCATAAGCAGGAGTCAAAACTAGAGCTGGAATCAAACAAGAAGCCAGAGCCCAAACAAAAGCCCAAGATTGCTCTTATTGCTAGTCGGTTCCTAGAGCCCAAAGCAGCCCACGAAGGCCCAGAACCAAAAAAGAATGAAGAAATGGTGAAATCTAAAAAGGTGACAGAAGAGGTGGTGCCAGAAAAGAAGAGAGAGGAAGAGAATGAACAGGCGGATGAAGGTGGTGGAAAGGCATCTATGGCGGCGAAAGTGGTGGCCGTGAAAAGCCATGTAGGGGTGGGGCTTGACAAGAAGGATAATACGGCGTATAATAATGTGATAGAAGAGACTGTAAGTAAGCTTCGTGAAAAAAAGAAGAATAAAGTGAGCGCGTTGGTTGGTGCATTTGAAACTGTAATATCTTTGGAATCCGATTAATTTTCTTTTGAACGACTCCTAATGTACCCTCAAATCCACTTAATTTGTCTACAACAACACTTTATCTTTCGACCTCCAAGAAAGAAAACTTGTATTACATACGTAGATACCATTGGACCAAATGCATTTGGTGGAATCCGCATCCCATTAATTAATCGGGTCATTTACCAAGTATTGGATTTTTTGGTCCCAAATACCAAGTAGAATTAGAAGTTGTATTTTTATTGAATTTGTATTTACATATTTGTGTAAAATTACATAATTCACTGCAAATTGTACTTTGATTTGCGATTGACGTGTTGGAGATAAAAAAAACACATAATCTGAATCGACCTAT
>BJCM01000313.1:0-11023 GCA_018326385.1 Flaveria bidentis | reverse complement strand
AGAAGATGAGTGTAATCTTGAACCTTTGACTTATGAAGAAGCTGTTAGATCTAAGGATGCAGATAAGTGGAAGCAGGCAATGGATGAGGAGATAGATTCATTGTATAGTAATGGTACTTGGGTGTTGACAGATAGACCAAAGGATCAGAAACTTGTATCTTGTAAGTGGATTTACAAGTTAAAGGAGGGAATTAAAGAAGGAGAAGGTCCAAGGTATAAGGCAAGGTTAGTTGCAAAAGGATTTACTCAAAAGCCTGGTGTGGATTATAATGAAATTTTCTCTCCAGTTGTTAAGCATACTTCTATAAGAGTATTGTTGTCTTTGGTTGCTACTTTTAATCTAGAGTTAGAGCAATTGGATGTAAAAACAGCTTTTTTACATGGAAGTCTAGAAGAACAGATATATATGGTTCAGCCTAAGGGATATGAGGTGGCTGGTAGTGAAGATAAAGCTTGTCTGTTGAAAAGGTCTTTGTATGGTCTAAAGCAGTCACCTAGGCAATGGTATAAGAGGTTTGATGATCATATGTTAAGCATTGGTTTTAATAGAAGTGCTTATGATAGTTGTGTGTATCACAAAGAGTATGTGAAAGGATCTTTCATATATTTGTTGTTGTATGTTGATGATATGTTGATAGCGTGTAAAGATAGTGCTGAGATCAATAAGACAAAGGGTCTTCTGATGAAGGAATTTGATATGAAGGAGTTAGGTGAACCTAGTAAGATTCTTGGTATGCAGATTACTAGAGACAGAGCAAATAGAGTGTTGAAGGTGTCTCAGTCTGCTTATATACAGAAGATACTGCAGAATTATAGTATGGAGGGTGCTAAGCCAGTGGTTACTCCTTTGGCTTCTCATTTTAAGTTGTCTAAAGAAGATTGTCCAAGGACTGATAATAAGAAGAGGTATATGGAACAAGTGCCTTATGCTAATGTTGTTGGTAGCCTAATGTATTTGATGGTTTGTACTAGGCCAGATCTGGGTTATGCTGTTAGTATAGTCAGTAGATATTTGTCAAATCCTGGAAAGGCACATTGGAATGCTGTGAAGTGGATCTTGAGGTATTTAAAGGGAACTCAAGATGTTGGTTTGACATTTCATCAGAATGGTGTTGGAAAATGCAGGTTGATCACAGGATTTGTGGATTCTGATTATGCTAAAGATTCTGATTCTGGTAAATCAATTACTGGTTATTGTTTCATGGTAATGGGTAATGTTGTTAGCTGGAAGTCACAGTTGCAGCATGTAGTTGCATTGTCTACTACTGAAGCAGAGTTTATATCCTTGACTGAGGGAGTGAAAGAATCACTTTGGTTAAAAGGTTTTGTTAAAGATCTTGGTGTTGATCTGGAATCGGTTGAGGTTTGGTGTGATAATGCAGGGGCTGTTCAGTTGGCAAAGAACAGTGTATTTCATGAAAGAACTAAACACATTAATGTCAGGTTGTATTTTGTAAGAGATGTGATTTGTTCTAAAGAGGTGAAGGTGAATTGGATTGGTACTGATTCTAACCCTGCAGATATGATGACTAAGGCACTGCCTGGATCAAAGTTTAAGTTTTGTGTTGATTGCTTAAGGCTTGGTTGAGTTTAAACCAAGACTTAGGTGAAGATTGTTAAGTAAAAGTCATGTTTTAAACTTGAGGGACTAGTTATGACAATAGTCTATAGTTGTCTATTAGTCTGTTAGTATAAGAGGCTTTCATTTCTTTGTAATCTGTAATTGGTTGTAGTTCAATTTTGTTGTTCATATTGGTTCTTGATTTCTCAATAAGATTCATTCAATTTGTGTTGATCAATTGGTGTTTACATAACACACCTCCCAATTGCTGAAAACTGAAAACTGAAACTGAAAACCCTATGTTCGATTCAAAATAATAACAACTTACAAACGAATTTTGATTCTTACAGGTTCATGTGTCGTTAATCGGTAAAGATAGAATGCGAATTTCATGGATCACCGACGAACATACTCCGGCCACCGTCAACTACGGTAAATCGCCGGGGAGATATGAGTATTCAGCCACCGGAGTCATTTCTTCGTATGAACATTTGAATTACACTTCAGGTGAAATACATGAGGTGCTAATCGGTCCTTTGGATCTGAATACAGAGTATTATTACAGTTTTGCTACTGATTCATCGCCGGAGTACTCTCTCAAAACTCCTCCGGCGAAGTTTCCGATCAAATTCGCCGTTTTAGGTTAGGGTTTGCAGCATATGTTGTTCAATTCAAGCATACTGATATGAAGTGATTAATAATGATGAATGAAATTGGGGATTTATATATTTAATAGGTGATCTTGGGCAAACTGGATGGACACAATCTACACTTGAACATATATCAAAATCTGACTATGATGTGTTTCTACTACCTGGAGATTTGTCGTATGCTGATTCGGTGGAGCCGTTGTGGGACTCGTTCGGCCGCCTGGTGGAGCCGCTAGCGAGCAGGCGGCCGTGGATGGTGACGCAAGGGAACCATGATAGTGAGAATATCACTGCTACCCCGGCCACCTTTATTGCTTACAATGCTAGGTGGCGTATGCCATTTGAGGAGAGTGGTTCTGGTTCTAACTTGTACTACTCGTTTGAGGTGTCGGGGGTCCATGTTGTCATGTTGGGTTCCTATGCTGAGTTTGGGTTTGGGTCGAACCAGTACCGGTGGTTGGAGTCTGATTTGAAGAAGGTTGATAGGAGAAAAACGCCATGGCTCGTGGTGCTTATCCACGCACCATGGTATAATTCTAACCATGATCATCAAGGGGAAATACAGTCGGTTGGTATGATGGAATCAATGGAGGGTTTGCTTTACGAAGCTCGTGTTGATGTTGTTTTCGCAGGACATGTTCATGCCTATGAGCGTTTTGTAAGCAACTTACTCATAAACCAAATTTAAACGATTGTTTTTTAATTAAATATAAGAACTCATCTGTTGATAACTAATAGGTCATCAATACCCTGCTAATATGAGAGTAGATGCAGATGGTCTTTAAGGGGTTAAAGATAGAAACCTATGTTATTTTAACTTTTAAGTTTGTACGATGAACAAACTAATTTCTCTTTTGTTTTGGTAGAACCGTGTTTACAATAAAGAAGCTAATAACTGCGGCCCGGTACATATAACAATCGGGGACGGAGGCAACCTACATGGTCTTGCTAGCAAGTGAGTTGACTCGATCAAACAAGTGTTTGTTTTTTTCCCACTCTACTACAAGATTCAGTCATTAACAAGTTAAGAAAATCATGTTTTGTAGCTACACCGAACCACAACCAACAATATCAGCATTCAGGGAAGCAAGTTTTGGGCACGGGCAACTCGAGGTGGTCAATGCGAGTCATGCTAAGTGGTCATGGCATAGAAATGAAGACGATGAATCAGTTCAAGCCGATTCAGTGTCCCTGATAAGCCTTGCTTTCGATCCAGCTTGTAAGCAAGAAAAATGAACTCCTTATCATATATTTATTTTTACCTCAAAATGGGTAAGATTTAGTACAATTGTTATTATAACTGCTTAGTGATTGTTTACAAGCAAAATTATCTCAAAAATATGTTATAATTACAATTTATACCTTAGAAGGGTAATACTAAATATAACAGTTGTACAATATTACCTTGATAATGGTTTGTTTAAGACATTTGGAAGTAGAATGAAGTCCAAAAAACATGTTTTGAACTAACTTTGACCAAGTAGAAGTGCTTTTAGGATGGCATCACTGTTCCCATCGGCATAAGGGAACATGTGGCCCGCGCCCGTGAGCTCGTGGTAGTTTATCCATGGAAGTTGTTGGGCTATATGTCGTTGCAGTGTTACCGGCACAAGAATATCTTCATCACCCATCCATATATGAACGGACCCTTGGTTTTCTGGAAACGGGTTCTCAATTTCGGTGGGGTCAAATTCCCATGTACCGAATCCAATATTCAAGTCGCGGTGGATTGATTCGTATTCTCCTTGTTGCCTTACTTGTCCCTTTATAACATGGAAAAGAAACAACAAAACCAATATATCAGAATCAGATTTCTTACCCTTAGTATTGAACAAATGTAACCATGACAACCTGTTACCGGATAACTTGTGAGACCCAACCACTACCCTGCTAACCAATGAGTTTAGGTAAAAGCACAGCTTGCGCCATGTGGCCTTCGAAAGAGTTCAGGGCAAAAAAAACTAATGGAACCGGATTTAAAACTCAACTCTGTTAGGAAGACTAACGCTTACCATAGCGCCACGCCCTTGAAGGATGAAATAATATATTTGTTTCTTTAATATTTGACGCACACACGTACCAATTTTGACCCGTCACAAAGAAAATAGTACGTTTACCAAATTCGACCCCTTAACTTATGAATGGGTCGAGTCTTGTTATTTATTTTATCTCTACCATGTCAAATGGATCGAAAGTGGCCCAAGGTGTATTTTTAGAGCTTAAAGCCTCCTAAATCATCTCTGTTCAAAACATAAACCATTAATCAAAATATAATCATTATCGTATTTGACACACTAGCTTTAAATATGAAATTAAGTTCTCTTAAAAAATCTGTTTTGGGCCCCTGTGGGTACACGGTTTTGATCCGCTACCAAACCCGCCCATTTTGCCAAACCGGTAAGCATATTGGTAAACCAACAAACTGCATTTTTGGTACCTCTACAGCAGCTCTGCCGGCCGTAAATATAGGCACGAGTTCTCTATCTTGGCGGGAAAGAATATCAGGGCTGTGAGCAATAATGGTTAGACTAGGAAACAATTTTTGAGTGTTCCACCAGTAGGTCAGTGATGGAGCATAGTGAGCGACCCGTAGACTCCATTGATCTTGAAGAAACTGCTTTGAAAATGCTTGTTGAGATAAGTTTGATGGCAAGTTTGGCCACCAATAATTGACTACTGGAGCTATAAGAGCTGCTCCTGCTAACCTGTTTAGATCAAATATAAATATATGACAAGTGTAGTTAGATTTACATTAAAAAACAATCCTTTTAATCTAGGTTGCATGAAATTAGGAATTTCAAATATTAAGTACGGAATGATTTTTAGGTTGAACATGAAATAATATCAGTGATAAAATAACTTATCCAAAATTTTAAATTTCTTTTATTAAACTAGTGGCGCGTTAGATAAAATGACATAAATTATATAACTTTGAGGGAAAACCAGTTGTGCTACAAAGCTCCTGCGCGCGTGGGGTCTGGGAGAGTGTCAGGCCTCACGTATGTAACCTTAACTTGCATTTCTACAAGAGGCTACAACGAAAGATCACAAATCTGGCACTTTGGGTTCATGAAGTTCTCTCTCTTATAAGAGTGAAATTTCAGTTTTTGACATATATATGAGTGAAAGTTAATTTTTTGACAAAAATACGAGTGAATGTTTAGTTTTTGACAAATATGAGTAAAAGTTCAGTTTTTGACAAAAATACGAGTGAAAGTTCATTTTTTGACAAAATTACTAGTGATAGCTCATCTTTTTGACAAACTTAGGAGTACAATTCAATTATTATTATTTTAACTTTCAAATTGCCCAGAAACGTAACAAATTTGGTACCCTATATTTGTCAAATAAAGCTCACTCTTAAACTAGTCAAATGTTGAACCTTCACTCCTTTTGATGAGATAGGAAGTTACTTCTTCCCAACAATGTCAAAATTTGAGATATTTGGTAACTTTTATTTGGTATTTCCCCTTCTAAGAATAATCTAGCTTTATATACAAAATGATTTAAGAGGTTATATGTACTAAGACTACATGCCGGGAGACTTTCTTTCAACCTGTTTCCTTATAACCTTACTTTATGTTAATTAATCATGTTTGCCCGTTTAGATACAAATAAACAAAAAAACGAATCAACCTATTCATATGCAAAATGGGTCTTAATCGCCACCTCTGACACTAATCCTCTTGAATGCAGCAAAAAAAATTACATTTACAACTCAAACTTATACTACTATAAAAGAGTGACATTAATGATACTTTGAAACACAAATTTTACGCATACCTGTGAGGAATGTACTTCAAATAAGACCAAATAATTTGGCCTCCCAACGAAAACCCGACGGCGTAAAATTTGGATCCAAGTTCCAGTTGATCAGCAAGTTCTTCTGTATCTAAAGCCAAACTCTTTAGTGTCCGTTTAGGATCTGGATCGCTCTCTCCATAACCAGGTCGATCAAATGCAACAATATAAATCCCCAAATCTTCAATCAGTGCCTGTAAAGTCAACCAATTATTTAGTCATCCTTGATCCTGAAACTAACAAATGATCAACAAGACACTAAAGAAACCATACGCGAGATGCTGCTGTGGCAATGACAGCATAATGCTTGACAGAGTCGAAGCCATGGACGTAAATTATTTTGTATTTTGCTGATTCTTTAGGGACACCATATTCTTTATAGGATAAATATCTTCCATCATGAAGCTTAATTCTTGGTGTCGTTATGGGAAGCCCGTCTGGAGTCCCGACTTTCTTGGGGGCGGGTGGACAAGCTGCTTGATAAGCCCATGCTAAAAACCCGGTAAAGAATACGAGTAGAAATTTCAAGAAAATCCCTGAAATGTTCCAAGTACAACATGAAATGTTTAAATGAGGTTTGAAGCTGAACTAGAACATGATAATTTAACTGAACACTTATGACTAATGCTAGAGGTAGTAATCATGAACCATTCTTCAATAAACTGGTTGATTTGAGGGAAAAATGCATATGGGTTCATCTGGGTCAAATCAAATTATACAATGGGTAAATTTGGATCTATTAAAATTATACAATGGGTCAAAATGGATCACTCTAAAAAAACTTCCTAACCTAAAACAGTCCAAACGGACCAACACCACTAGCGGCCATAAAAATATAGCAGGTGAACTCATTCAGATACTTTTCTCTAAAACGACTCTCTCCAACCCGAGCCCATTTTGGCCAAATACAGATTGATACTTTTCTATAATCACCTGTCATGTCACAACTAGCGATTCGTTCATTTTGTCGGGCTTACTAATAACTTAAACTTACATCCATGAATCCTTTTAGTTCATAATACATAAATCCCTAATAATAAATCTTAATTAGAAGTTTAAAACAGTTGCTGCTAGTAGAAACATATTTAGATTTTGAGTTAAGTTCGGTTTTCGTACCTGAGGTTTGACCAAAATAACTATTTTCCTCCAAAAGATTAGAAACATCAATTTATCTCCAAAAGTTTCATAACTTGTTTCAATTTCAATCCAAAAGTTTCATTACTTGTTTCAATATAAATCCAAAATAATAAAGCTTTTGGATTAAAATTGAAACATGTTATGAAACTTTTGGAGGTAAATTAATGTTTCTAATCTTTTGGAGGAAAATAGTTACTTTTGTCAAAGCTTGGGGAGCAAAATTGATCTTAACTCGTAGACTTTTACAGTCAAATTGACCATTCTTATGAACCCTAATTAACACCCTAATAAAGGTCTATGATTCACATATATTTTTTTGTGATTTAAATGATACTCTCATTTTGTCTTAACCGAATCCGAAAACCTACATCAAGTTGCACTTTTAATAATCAATCCTCTGACCGAAAACGTCATGAAATCAAATCTAAACTAATGTCAATGTTAACTTCAATTTGACATATCACATAATCCAATTTCAAACCTAGAATGGCTAACATTTTGCGGATCTATATTCCAATGAAATCGGAAACAATCAATCATCGATACTAAACAGTTGACGTTAGTGAAATCAAAAATTAAAAGTGAATCTATAACGGAAACATTGAAATACCTGAAGCGAAAGTGGAAGAAGAATCGGATTTTGACTTTCTGGTGTGTGATCTCGCTGATGCTGCTGAAATCTTCCTCTTTACTTCAGCAGCCATTGTTATTTGTTGGTGTTTCAGCAGCTGAAGAAGATGAAGGAAGAGACAATGGTTTAATTTGTGGTCAAACTCTTGTGTGCATATAGAAAGTGTCTTTAGTTGAAATTAATCAATTATGATAATAACAAAGGATAACATAGCTTTTGTAAAATAATAAGAAAGTTTTAAAAGTTTTTTAATTAGATAATTTTAAGATTTAAAAATATTTTAATTAAATTACTCATTTTTTATATTTTATATAAATTAAAAGTTTTAATATATTTTTTAGCATATTATACTTTTGGTTTCAAGTAAAAAATATTGTTTCAATCTTTTGATTTTGATATGGAACGTTAACGGAAATTTTAGGTACGTTTTTTTCATAAATAACATGTTTTTTATTTTTAATATAATTTTATATATTGAAAATTTTGACCCTTACGTCTTCACCACCGTTACTTTCTAGACATAAAAAAATTTAATGATGACTCGATTTGATCGTTTGGCGGTTCAATTTGAGAAAAATATGCATAAGTGACTACATTATGATATTTTTAACTTGGTTACTATTTTGTGACATTTTCTCTAATAACAATGATCATTGTTCGGAGAGTGTTTGGTATTGTTTTAAGTTACTTTTGAAAAGTAATTTTTAAAAAGTAATAATTTTTAACTTTTTAAAATTTACCTTTTAACTTTTTAAAATTAACTTATTAACTTCTTACCCAAATATAGTTATTAAGTTTATTAACTTTTCAATAGTTAATAAATCCACTATTGGTTAAAAAGTTAGTTTCCCAAACATGCACTCAAACTTTAGATTTATATAAAACTTAGCTTTCGTTTTACATAGGATCGTAGATAGACTAGATGATTTCATATTCAATGTATGCATTTTTTCGAATTTTAGACATAAGTATGTTTCCTGCGATTTGAAAACATAACCAAAAATTTATAAAACAATACTTGCAAGTTTCGTCAATAAGACATCTGAGAAAATGATTAAAAAAACCAATGTTTTTAAAACCGGACCGGACGGGACGTCTTACCGGTCCGATGGTCGGACCGGTTCAACCGGTTGGACCGTATATAAGAACCGGATAAAATTATAAGTATTTTTTATAAATATATGTAAAAATTATAAATAAATAAATAAAATAAATAAAAAAACCGGTTCAACCGGTCCGACCACCGGTTCAACCGGTCCGGTTCCCGATTCGACCGCCGGTTCAACCAATCCGACCACTGGTTAAACACTAAAACGGTTTTAAACATCAAACCGGACCGGATCGGAGTCCGGTTCCCGGTCCAACCGGTCGGACCGGCCGGTCCGGTCCGGTTTTCAAAACCATGAAAAAAACATGCATTGCGTTACAAAAGAAACCACGAGTAAGAATGTATTGACTTTCAAAGACAAATAAAAATCCATCCACACATTAAAAAGTGCAATTGTTATGTGAGTGTGACATGTAATTATGGTATTAAGATAGGGTCCTAAAATTGAGAAAGATAAATTGACACTTTCCGATACGTTGTGTATGGGTTCATACGCGACGTATTGAGCCGAATACGCTGCAAACGAAAAAAATTTAAAAGGACTGACAGAGAGCTATACGCCTCATATAGCCCTATACGACTCTCTTATACAACACATATAGGGCTATATGACACGTATAACAAATTTCGACACTGACTACAAAGAAAATTCAGGGGGCTGTCAGAGGGGTTATACGCCTCGTATAGAGCTATACGACCCCCTTATACGATGCGTATGAAGCTATACAACCTGTATAGAAATTTTAGAGTGTTGATTTAAAATGTTGGAATGTATAATAATCAAACACTTAAGATATTTAAATTGTTAGCTAGGTTACCATAGATGAGTGTGGTACTTGTAACACATCACCAAAGCCAATTCATATTTCACTTTATTATATAGGGGCGCCTTTACAAATTTAATTAATTGTATATTTATCCAATTAAAATTTTGAATTGCATATATTCCTCTCCTTTAATAAATATTATTGCAAATTTGTATAATTTTTTATAATAATATAACTTATAGTTTACCTTTATTAATTTAAGAAAACCCATATATGTTTACTTTTCTTTAAAGTAAACAAGAAATAAGCAACATGTTAGCATGTATAAAAATTTAAATCTTGTTTAACATCACAAACCACCTTATACAAAATCATTATCTAAATTAAGTGTTCATCCTTAATAAATTACATTGAACGGGACAAAAGCGAATGGGACAACACTCTAATCTTCTCAACATGAAGTTATATTTCAAATATTCAAATTTGTTAACGAGAATAAGATCAAAACTTTTTTTATAATATCTTTAAATACGAAATGTATGTTGCAAATGTTACTTAAAATGAAAAAAAAATGTCAAACTTTTCACATATTATAAGACTAAAATATCAGTGTCCGACTTTGATTAATTATACTTGCACGAGATTTTGTACTATTTTTTCATCATTTTTCATTTGTTCATGATTGATCTTGAAATGCCAGATTTTTGTATGTTTTTTCATAGTGTTCATACTCATAGCAACATCAACATTCATGTCCTTTTTTTACTCGTTATTTGGTTAAATTCTATTCTTTCTTGGTCTTTCAGGCGGCCATTTGATAGTAGTTGGGTTGATCTTCTCCTCAAAATCAATGTGCACTCATTGATCATTCACGAGCATGGGAGCAACTTCTAAAGCATAAGTCGACTAGTGCATTTTCGCTCATAAAAGTAGCCGCCAAATTAAATTTCTCAATAATGTAATCTCACTTGAAAGTTGTCACACCCTCAATTTCCACAAACGGGGTTTACCGTTAGGCGTGTGACAAACCAGGATCTTAGACACGGTCATATCAAACGACACTATATGAATTTAAAATTAACGTTTGAATTAAATCAGAGTAAACATAAATGAAATGAATATCAATGCAGAAGCATAAAACTGAAATGTAACCCACGACTAAAAGTCTAAAAATGCTATGTCAAGACAAATGTTCAATGCAAAAGAAAATAAAACTGATGAATGTATGTCCTGAGTGTGTTCCTTAGCCGTGCAACCTAGCTTAAACGATCCTGTGACATGAGAAAATATGCTAAAGTATGTCAACATAAAGTTGGTGAGTTCACAGGTTTTATCACTGATAAAATGTTTGTAACTGTTTGAATGGTA
>BJCM01000312.1:0-16457 GCA_018326385.1 Flaveria bidentis | reverse complement strand
GACGCTTACAGCTGGTCAATCATCGCACATAAAATATATATTTTCATCATCTTACATAAAAACGTTGCAGCGGAAACATTTAAACAAACATTTCATTTCATTATAAAGGCTTTTGCAAAACAATACATTGTTATCAAGTTACAAAATACATGTTGCATTACATCACAAAAGCATTATAAATATGGATGCCATTCAAAAGAGCTAAGTAGCCGCTTCGTGTCATCCTGAGCAGCCATTACCTGCCAACTGGAAACACATAAAAGTCAGCGTTGCTGAGTGAGTTCTAGTTTTATAACAAAACATATTTTTCTTTCATTAAAACCGTTCTTTAGTTTCATGCGATCATACATCATACGTACAAATAGATAATATCGTTATTATCTTTATCGTTCGTTCGTTCGTACTTTCATTCTTTCATTCATACGTTCATTACTTTCTATGACATGTACATTACCCCGAACATTTTGCACGAAGCGGGTAACTGGGTCTGAGGTCTTTCATAGACCTCGAACATTAGGCAAGAAGCTGACTCCAGTACCTAGGGAAAGTACATTCACCACTTATCTTTTCTCTTTCATTCCGGATCAATGCCATATGTTATACCCCAAACATTATGCACGAAGCTGGTAACTAGGCCTGAGGTCTTTCATAGACCTTGAACATTATGCACAAAGCTGACTCCAGCACCTAGGGAAAGCCGCAAGGATCCCATACATATGGTCAATCACAAAGATTGGACCCCAGTGTGCATCCTTCCGGGGTAGCTAACCCGCACACCGTTGAGCTAACACCCTTCATTGGATGTGCACCTCCATACATTTGCTTGCAAGCCTCTCTTACATTCATTCGTTCATTAATGCATGCATTCATTCATCATGTTCCTCTTTTCATTATCTTTCACTTTACGTTACATAATACTTTTATTTCATTCATTAACATTCAAAGTAAAGTCATGGGAAAGATAAACATACATAATAAGGAGCATAATCAAACACAGTCATCATCATCATACAGGGCATCATACATACATAGCATACATCATGCATAAACAACAACATCATACATTATGCCCAACATAACCTCTAAGGCCACAACAGTCATCTTACATGAACTACGGGACTTCCACGTCAAAACTTACATCTGCACTTTCCCCCGAAAGTCAGTACATAAACTACGTTTTCCTCGGGTACACCAGCCCTACTTGGGCGTATGGGCACCCTTCAGTCGCATGGCTTCCAGGCGACTGAACATCATGCGAATGGACCAATACGGATGAACACCTATGCGAATGAACACCCATGCGAATGGACCTCATGCGGATGAACTCAATACGGATGAGTCCCATGCGAATAGAACTAATGCGAATGAACACCTTGTGCGGATGAAACTAATGCAGATGAGCACTTATGCGAATGGGCCCTCAGTTGCATGACTCCCCATGCGACTGGCCCCCAATCGTGCGAATGAACCTCAATCGTGCGAATGAACCTCAAACGCACCTCATTCGGCCGTATGGCCTCCATTTGGTTGCCTTGCCCAAGCTGATGCAGAATGCATTTCATCCTGAAGCCAATCTGCCATTTTCGACCTCCAAGCTCATCCAAACCCATTCTAAGCCCAAATCAACCATCCTAAACCTTAGGAATGCATATCACAACACCATTCAAGCACACACAAGCCCGGAAACAAACTCCAAACGCATACACACGGGTCAAACACATACATTTCAAAAACGGGTTTTCACTATGTGTTCCAACCCCAAATTAGTTAATAACGAGTAAAAGAGGGGTTCTAGAACTCACACAAACAATACCGACAAGTAGAGCTTCGATTAGACCCGCTACACTTCGATTTTCAACCTCGAATCCACTCGAACCAAGCTTTTCCCCCTTTTTCTCCCCCTTTTCTCTCTTCTCCTCTTTGGCTGATTTTTTACAAGTGTGGGGAGAGGGTGAGAGCTGCCCCCTCCCTTTAAATACCTCCACTCACCCAACTTTCTCTCGTTGGCTAGTTTGGTCCCCCGACTTTGGACTTTATTTCTTTTTCTTCTTTCGTCGGCTTCAAAGAAAATATCCGGGTGTTACAACATGCAATCATCAAAAACACTTTTTGAAGCAAAAAGGTGATTCTTTTGATTGAAAACGTTGGTTTTAACACCAAAACCAATTGAATCCACGCAAAATCACGAGCCAAAGCTCTGATACCACTTGTTAGGACCATTTTCGTACGGAGTACTAACTGATTCTGCGTGAGACCAGATCAAATAGTGCGGAATCCTATTTTATTGGCGATCCAATTAGTGAGAATGACAACCTGATTGATCTAACGATGAAACAAACATTAAAAAATGATTAGAAATCGATCAGGAACGAACTATGAAGTTGTATTGGTTGCGTAGGACGCTCTGGACGGCTAGGGTTTGTGAATATTCAAAGTCTATCGTTTTTTCACGAATTATGTGTTATTTATAGGTTTTCAATTTCATTCGTATGACTGAACCATTAGCATGGTTCAGTCGTGCGACTGACTCATGCGGTTGATTCATACGCACGACTGAAGGCTCAGTCGTGCGACTGAATCAATCTTGTGTCTCAGTCATATGACTGATCCAGTCTCCTGGTTTAGTCGTTCGACTGGTCCATAAGTATGATTCATTCATGCGTATGGTCCATTAGCATGAATAATCACCCGACTAAGTTGAACACATTTCTCAATCATTATTGACTTAGAACTATGTACAACAACCTCAAACCTATATATGATGTTCATACATATGAATTATATCAAATACAATAATACTATGAAATATTTAAAGACAAATAAACATCAAGATGCATATCATATTTCATTAAGGATTCACATTACATATGTGTAAGAAATGAAAGACTTTTACATTTAAGAACATAAACTAGGAACATGATGTATCAACAATATTGTCGAGAGTGCACAATGCCATCGAAAGTAGTCTTGTTATTTAAAGTGAGCCTATATGATCAAAAGTGAACATTTGCCTCCCACTTAACACCCACTCCCCTTAACTCATTGCATATGTGTAAGGAATAGAATCTAGAAAGTGATAACATGCATAAAGTAAAGTTTAAAGAGCTAAACTAATATATGATATAGTGTGCTAAAGTGTTAAAGTACAATATAGTCAAAATAAAGTATAAAGTATTAAAATATTATACAATATAACTATAGTATAGTTAAGTTGTTTAAGTCAACCATAATTAAAAAAAGTTAAAGTAAAGGAAGATAAAGAATGCTAAAGTTGTTGTTTCACATATGAAATGATAAAGAAAGTCGAATAATAACTCAATAACAATCACCTTACTAAAGCATAACCGGGAATGGTAAAGCATGTTAGAAGGTCTTGCAATCACATATGTCTTGACATATTTCAAACATTGGCATATGAATCTTGCATAATGAGTGACGAGAGTTTTGCATTTGTTGCGAGCATTAGTTAAAGGAGTATTGCGTGTCATTCAAGCAACGACTAAAAGAGCTCTGTACAAGTACAAACTCATATCAAAGTAAAGTTAAAGTGATGATAAAAACGATTAAAGAATTAACTCGGTGACAGGGTAAATCAATCTTGCACTTGTATAAGCACACAAATAAAGTAAATTGAAATGTAAAATATAGGTATCTGATGAAGGGTATGAATGATAAAGTTAATGCATAGTTAAAATACGATAAAAAAACAACTAACGATAAAAGTGATAGTTAAATTTAAAAGTTTCGTTAAAATTATTTAACTTAAGTAAAATTAGAAGTCACTTCGTTCTTTATGGTAATGAAAGTTTGTTATTGATATTTTTTGAAAGGCTAATAAAACTTTAATTACACCATAGATTAACAAATCGTTAGCAAAACATGTTACATGAATTATTTGATTTCCTAGAAACAAGACCTCACTTTAATTTTGTTTTAAAAGTAAATTGAAACAGAATATGAACAATACAATCTATATTTTTAGTTAACACCAAAAAGAATGTGAAACACCCATCTAATAGGTTTATGTTCTCCTATCATATTATATGAAGACATACAACTGACACTAAGAGTTTGGAAAAAAAAAACATGGCCATACGGCCCATACCATCACATCATTGTTATCCGTTTCTTTATTGTAAACATACCAAATAATTTATTAGTTAGTCACAAGCTCATACTTTAAATAATATCTTATAATTGTAAAGTTTGCTGACGATCAAACGATTAATTATATTAGCTTATGTAGTTTGGGGTTTGTCGATCTTTGTTAAGATTTTTTAAAATATATTTTAGAATAATCAATTTTATATTAGTTGACTAGAATTGTATTTAATACACAACCAATCTTAAATAAAGTATTTTATAAACTAAATACTCATAATTAGATGTGTTGAATACAAAGGAGATCATATTACATCATATGTTGGATTTGTACAAGTCTTAGGTTTATAAACCATCAACGAAACATGTTAAGGGTGTTTAATGTTATGAATATTTGAATAGGTTTTTTAAAGGTTAAAGACTTTTCTGAAAGTGAATACCAACTAGAATTAGAAAACATATCCAAATTTGTGCTGATTCGAATAAAATGCTATATTTCACGTATAAAAGTAATTTTTACAATTCAAGTTCAATCGGCTTGATTTCAAACTTATAAATTTGTAACCCGATTCAAAAGCCAAAATATTAAATTTAAATTCATCTCTAATACTACTCAAAACTAGGATGAGATTGGTACCGTATAAAAAAAACCAATAACAAAAATAGGTAAAAATGTAAACCGAATACCATATCGTTTTTTTTTGGTTCGACGTCAATCGGAAACAATACCATTGCAATACCGAAACCAAAAGGTACAAATACCAAATGTCTTCAACTAACGACTCCTTATTCCCTTTCCGTATCATCAACTCCTTATTCACTTTTCGCATCACCAACTGCAAAATCGTCCGGGTCTCTCCTAAAAACGTAAGACCTAAAAAACAAATACCAATACCGGTATCGATTATGTTTGGTCATTACCGGTACTGATTATGTTTGGTCATTACCGGTACCGATTATGTTTGATCATTACCGGTACCGATTATGTTTGGTCGGTACCGGTTTGGTTCGGTACTGATATAATAATAAAAATTGTTCATCCCTACTCAAAACATAAAAAAAAAACAAATTAGAATTTGTTTAAGTTGTAATTTCATGATTTTCGAGTAATTAGAAAACTATAAAGTAATAGTAAGTTGCGGATTATTGTTAATTTGAGATCTCAAGGGACTGGTTTTAGAATTTGACAAAACAATGATAAATTCATACCGCCGTGGGTTGTTGAGTCATCTGATGCGAAATCAAGGGTTTCTCTATGCTAAATAATACTCTCTCTCTCTCTCTTATAGATTCTACATACGTATCGAGATTTCTTCAAAATTGTCGTCTTGATCCTCGAGTTATTTGTGTAATGTGCTCTTTTTGAGGTAATCGATCATCTTATGACTGTTGAAAGATTTGATTTTGCTCCAAATTAATTTCAGTTTTGGTTGCTGGATCTCTCAAATCGTATCTGGATCTTCCATTAATTTCAGTTTTATTCGCTATTCAGGAGTTCATGTTGCGGATCTGTGACGTAATCAGCTTGAATTTTGCTGAGTTTTTGTAGTTTTTTGATTTCCTTCGAGGGTGAGTTGTTAATTTTATAGATGGCTTCAAATCCTCCGTTTATTTGTGAGGATACCGATGAAGACTTTTTTGATAAGTTAGTTGATGATGATGATGATGATGATTATAAGCCCCCTGCGTCATCTTCGAAAGTGGAGAGCAATATTGTTGATGATAATGATTCTGATGATGCTAAAGCTTTTGCTAATTTGAGTGTTAGTGATGTGGGAGGTGGAGTTGAAGATTTGGGGGAAGTTGGTGTAGGGGAAGAGGGTGGTTCTTTAATTAATAAGGAGCTGAAAGATGAATTTGCTAATGTTACAGATGTAGACACGAGTCATCTGGTTTCTTCAAATTCGTTAGCGTTGGATAGTGTTAATGAAGAACCAGATAATGGTACGATTCAGTTGGATAAAGCAGTGAATGCTACAGAAAGTGAGAACCAGAATGATCTATCTGTAGGTACTCCTGGTGTGAAAGAGGTGCAATGGAGTGCATTTGGTTCTGATTCCGTGGAGAATACCAGTAATGCATTTGGATCGGACTCTGGTTTTTTCAATGAATTTGAAAATGGTTCCATTGACCAGATAGGGAAAGAGGATGATTTCATTAGTAGTGAATCAAACAGTGTAGCAAATAATTCCTTGCAGGTTGAGGATGTTAATCATTACTCGCATCAACTTCAATCCGATCAGGTTTATGCCACCAAAGGGGAGCAAGCAACAGCTGGTCAGGATCCTAACAGTAGTGAATACTGGGAGAATCTTTATCCTGGATGGAGGTATGATGCAAACACTGGACAATGGTATCAAGTAGATGAAAGCTATAATGCAGCATCATATGCACAAGGGGCGCATAACACTGACTCTGCTGCTGATTGGAATGTCACTTACCAGAAATCAGAGGTTTCTTACTTGCAGCAATCTGTTGTGGGAGCTGCAGTAGAGAAGGGCACAACTGAAAGTATTACAAGTTGGAATTCGGTTTCACAATCTGGTCGCTATGAACAGATTTCATCAAACTGGAATCAGGGTTCAGTAGATAATAATAAAGTGTACCCTTCTCATATGGTTTTTGATCCCCAGTATCCTGGTTGGTATTATGATATGAATGTCCAAGAGTGGCGTTCTTTGGATGATTATAATTCACAATCAACTGCTGTAGGGCAGGACCTGGTCAGCCAAAATGGGCTTGGTCCAAGTAATACTTATTATGGAAATGATCAAACAACATATAGTGGGCAGGAACAAGACTATAACTGGAACGGTTCTTTTAGCAATGCCGGACAGCAGAGTTCAACTATGTGGCAACCTAATATCGTTGCCAATAGTAACCCAATGGAAGACTTTAGAAACAACCAACAAATAGGTAATCACTATGATGGTAATTTCCATGTGGATAACCATGTTAAACAAGAGACATTTTACGACTATGCAGTTTCTGGGTCTCAATCGGTTGTTCCTTATAGTCAGCCATTCAGCCAGCCTTTGGAGCAAAGTGAGACCACGAATGTCCAAAAGGCTTATGGAAACCAAAACCAGTTAAGCTATTTGCAGCAACCAGTTCAGAGTGGTCATCAAGTTTCTTATGGCTCTACTGTAGGAAGGTCATCTGCTGGCCGCCCTCCCCATGCACTGGTTACTTTTGGTTTTGGTGGAAAACTAATTGTCATGAAAGATAATACCACTTTCATTAATGCATCCTATGGAGGCCAGGTTAGCCCGTAAATCATTTACTTTGTCAATCATATGTTAGCGTATTATAGAGTTACAATTTTTCCGCACATCTACATTTGAATGGGTTGATTCGGGCATAAACAGGTTAATGGGTAATATAAAATTTTAGCTTTTAAAGGGAACAAGTCATGTGAGTCTAACTTGTGAAGTATTTTATTCAAAATAAAAAGTTCTTGTTGTCATATTTTACACATGGGTTTTTCATAAAAATGTAAAAATAACGGGTGAAAAGTGTTTTGGTCAATCAATCCAACCCATATGAAAACTATCCCTTTTGACTTGTTAATGTCCATACTTGCTGTCAGTGGCGGATCCAAAAAATTTCGTCATGAGGGGCAGAAAACGGGTTGGGTCATAAATGGGTTGTGTCAAAGAGAACAACAAATGATGGTAGAAACTTTTTGATGCAACTTAGACATTATACTTCATTAAATGTGATAATGCAATTTATATCTTACGGTTCTCTGCTACATGTTTTTATTTTTCCAAAACACTCAATTACATTATGATTAGTAACATTGGCCAATTCATTTTGTTTTACTACGGTAGCTATAGAAGTGTTCAAAAAGTCATAACTATGTGGTTGAGGAAGTCCTTATAACTATTATTCCGTCTATTTGGGCGTGAAATATTATTAGATGGATTGTTACTCAAGTAACTTTTTCTTTCCAAAATTTTCCCATATTTCCTAATAGAAGAATAAGAACAGATAAATTTAACAATCATCTAAAGTTAGTTAAGCAAATAATTAATGGGATTAAATACTAAAATATAACATTTGATAAGAAATAGTTGAAGTCTTAGCTAAATTAATAATTTAATTTTATGTAAAACAAAAAAAAGAAGTTATTAGACGATGTGTTTAACTGATTGACTTTCAAAACTAAAACACACGTCTTACTGAAAAATATAAAATTTGTGAAGTAGGTTTTATATATAAGTTTGTCTAGTCCACAATGCCCCTTCCAGACTTGGCCCACAATGCCCCTTGCCCCCTTCCAACTTAGCCTAGACTGCCCCTAGCCCCTTCCAAACATAGCCCAATTGGTCTTATACTCTTATATCAATTCTGTTTTGAAAGCTTGTGAGGTTTGCTGGGTGGTTAACCTCCCCAAACCCAATTAAGCTGCATCCACCACTGCTGGTAGTTGGGTTTTTATATTAGTATTGTTTGGATGCACCTATCTTTCCCTATTTTTTAAATCTTTATTTACAACTTAGTGTGTTTTTTTCGTTGAAGGATTCAAATTCAGGGTCAATTTCTGTTTTTAACTTAGCAGAAGTTGTCACTGGAGGAGCAGGTGTACATGACTATTTTCACTCACTCTGTCATCAACCATTACCTGGTCCACTTTCTGGTGGAAATGCTGGCAATAAAGAGTTGAACAGATGGATTGATGATAGGATTACACACTATAAAACTTGTGATGTAGATTATAACAAAGGTGAAGTTCTAAGATTGCTCCTTTTATTGCTGAAAATCTGTGCACAACATTATGGCAGATTGAGATCTCCTTTGGGTTCAGACACCAGCTTAAAGGTAAAAGTTGCTACTTTTGCAATTCTATTCGTGTTTCTATCAGCATAAGTTAGGTTACATTATTATTAGATACTAAAGTTGCTTTGTTACATTCTACATTAATGTGTCAACAAATTGTATGTCGCCAGTGTAAATTTATGTATGGTTTTTGGTCTTTTAATTAGGAAAATGATGCTCCAGAAATAGCAATTGCTAGACTGTTTGCATCAGTGAAGAACAGTGCAGAATTCAGCAATTATGGTGCTTTTGTCCATTGCTTGCTACAAGTACCTTCAGAAGTACAGACTCAGGTATTTATTATCCTTTAATTATTCCCCTACTAGGCATGCATCCTGATTGTCCTGCGTATAATGAAATTTCTTTTTGTTACATAACCTATGTATAATGTATCTATTATGATTTAGAAAACTGCTGCTGAAGTCCAAACTCTGCTTGTTTCGGGTAAAAAGAAAGAGGCTCTTCTTCGTGCACAAGAGGGTCAATTGTGGGGGCCTGCACTTGTTCTTGCAGCGCAACTTGGTGATCAGGTTTCTCTCTCTCTCTCTCTCTCTCTCTCTCTCTCCCTCTCCTTCTCTCCCTCCCTAATAGGGATGGAGTTTTTGACCCATTAACTGGTAAAAAGGTCAATTTGGATTATACTTTGCCTGCTAATGAGTCACTTGGGTAGAATTTGAAAAATTACTCATATTGGAAATTGATTGAGCATCAACGAAAGTTTATTTAAAATGCCTAAAACCTTCAAGTGTTGTTTTTAATTATAAACTTTATCATCATGGTAATAACATTTAATTTTTTCAATTAAACTAAAGACAATAATTATTTCCAAATACAAGAAATGATAAAAATGCTTTTCTCTTGCCCAAACCAGGCCCACTTGCTTTGACTCATCTCCTGCCTTGACTGATCCTGGATTTTGCCACCGGTCCCTCCCATGGTCCTTTCAGCTTGGTTTGTCATCAAATTCTAATATTTCCTTTTTTTGCTACTTTTATCGCAGTTCTATGTGGATACGGTTAGGAAAATGGCTCTTGGTCAGTTTGTACCAGGATCACCGTTGCGGACATTATGTCTGCTTATTGCTGGTCAACCAGCTGATGTATTTGCAGCCGATGCTACAACGGATGGTGGCTTCCCCGGTGCTTTAAATATGTCCCAGCAACAGCCTACACAGGTAATAATGCCATTTAGTTTAGTTAATTATGCACCCACAAATTCTTTATAAGAAAATAGAAATAGACAAAAAAGTGCTTGCGGGTCAACTCAATCTTGATCTGATCATTGTGGTGACCCTATAAAATGACCAATTTCAAGCTGAATCCCATTTCCAGCTCTCCCATCTCGCCACCTCTAGTCTTTTACATATGTTCCTCTTTACATAATCTTGTTTATATCTTGCATTAGGGTCAACTTAGTGTTAATGGTATGCTTGACGACTGGGAGGATAATTTGGCAGTGATCACTGCCAACAGAACAAAAGATGATGAATTGGTGCTTATTCATCTTGGAGATTGTTTGTGGAAGGAAAGGAGTAATGTAAGTATACATGAATGCATCACCTTCTATATTTAATATTGCGTTTTGGTTGTAACTTTTTAAAATTATGAGCCAGATTATTGCGGCCCACATTTGCTACTTAGTTGCAGAAGCAAACGTTGAACCATATTCAGACAGTGCTAGACTATGTCTCATTGGTGCAGATCACTGGAAACATCCCCGTACATATGCCTCCCCTGAGGCCATTCAGGTCTCACCTCATCTCTTTCTACAATCAAAGACAACTGATTATAAAAAACATAAATTTGGATTAAAAGCTTCTTCTGAAGAAAGGAAATGTTAACATCTTTTATTTGTCATATTTTTTTAACATAGATAAATATTGGTTTGAACTTTCAAAGTGTCCAGGATTTTATTTACCTCTTTTTCTCAGTTAATGTTAGTTTCATTGACCACAAATACCATAACTCTAAAATGCAACAGTGAACTTTCATGTGCATACCCTAGAATTTTTTTTAATTGTTTTTTTTGTTTTAATAAACAAACAAAAAAATTAAAATCATCTTTGATGGTAATAGACTTGAAGTATGCCTTTTATTTGTAATAGTAGTGCATATAAAAACCCTGGATCCGCAATTTTTGAAGGAAATTAAAGTTGAAAGAACTGACAATTGAAGAATATGAAAATTAAGTTTTGCTTATAATTGCTATATTCTTTCTACTTCATGACTTCGATTTTCTATTTCCTGTTGATCAATATTTTTCTGTTAGTAAAGACAAGAAACTGTATTTTAACCATTATTAATCGCTATCTTTGCAAACATTTCTTAATTTAACATTTTTTCAGCCATAATTTGGTATACTGATAAGTGAGTACCAATATGATAAATTAACAAAACCTTGTAATTTTGGATGCGAACAGCGGACAGAGGTATATGAGTATTCAAAGATGCTTGGAAACTCTCAGTTCACCTTGCTACCATTTCAACCTTATAAACTCATTTACGCCCATATGTTGGCTGAAGTTGGAAGAGTGTCCGACTCTTTAAAGTACATATAATCTTTCCTCATTTCATCAACTTTCTTGCTTCTAGAGGTGGCACTTTCAAACCATTTATATGGGAACATGCTGATTTGGGTTATATTTGATTAATAACGGGTCAAACAGGATAAATTTAAAGAATAGCTCAAAGAATGAAACCGGAAAAATGGGCTGAAAGACTTTAACGAGTCAAAAATTGCATAACATGTATACAAATGTTTACAGCACTCTAAATTGTGTTATTTGAAAGAAATTATACTATTCTTTCTATTATATAGTATGTAATCATATCTGGTACATTAAAATAACAAATAGAAAAAGAGGGCAAAAAGTGCTGGCAGATCGGTCAGCCAGACCTGGATGTTTTAACTCGAACATAAAAGATACAAGTGTTGATATTAATTTTGATCCGTTACCCAACTTGCCCCCCCGCCCTTTCCGCCTCTCATTGCGTCTTTGTGTATTTCCCTCCATGGAAATGACATCATATATTCACATCATTATTCAGGTACTGTCAAGCCATTACAAAATCATTAAAAACTGGACGAATCCCTGAGGTAGAAACCTGGAGACAATTGGTTATATCTTTAGAGGATAGAATAAAAACTCACCAACAGGTATCTCTACTATTTTTTATTAATCTCCATCCAAAATTTAATATGTAAAAAGAAAAACTTTATTGTCCTTATTTATCCTTTTCCTCTTTTGCAGGGGGGTTTTTCTACAAACTTCGGGGCTTCTGGTAAAATAGTTGGTAAATTGTTCAACCTTTTTGATACCACTGCACAGCGTGTTGTTGGTGGCCTTCCGCCACCTGTTCCATCAACATCTGGTGTCAATGCTCAAAATGACCTTTATCAACAACCACAGAAGGGTCCTAGGGTTTTAACCAGTCAGTCAACAATGGCAATGTCATCTTTAGGGCCATCTGCATCTATGGAGCCAATCAATCAGGCTGATGGAAACAACAAAAATATGACGCATAACCGCAGTGCTTCAGAACCTGATTTTGGTCGATCGCCCAGGCAGGTTGTCATAAGATTCATGTTTTTGTATAGCTGAATATTTCATTCTGATTATTCAATATCACATAGTTACTTTCCAAATTCATATTTATGGTAACCAAAGACTAATAAAGTGTTCTGAAATATGAGATTAATTTAGAAAACTTGATGTTGGACCAGGATGACATGTTGAAGGAAAACTCTGCTGATTCACAAAGTAAAGCATCTGAGAAGACTTCAGGGCGTAGTGGCTTCAGTTTTGGGTCTATTTACCAAAAGACGTTGGGTAGGGTTCTAAAGTCTGGCCAAGATAAACAGGTACATTTTATTCTATATAGAGATGGAGAAATGGACAGGACGGGCCTGTTGGCTAATTGGGGTAAACAGGTTCCGTCTGGCTGGCCTGACACGCAAAGACAGCTTTCTTTTGTTGAATTCAATGAATAAAGAATTTGCTAATTACGACACAAACCATATTATCACAGAATATTTTAACTTCTCTGAATAAAGCATATAACCAAAATGGATCCATTTATAACTGTACATCAGTTTTAATGTATGTGGTAAACTTAGCTCTCTTTTATTTTTTAAATCTACATTAATGTTTGTAGGCAAAATTGGGCGAGACAAATAAATTCTATTATGATGAGAAACTAAAGAGATGGGTGGAAGAAGGGGTTGATCCGCCAGCAGAGGAAGCCGCCCTTGCTCCACCACCTACGATGACAACTTTCCAAAATGGAACACCAGATTATAGTGTAAAGACTGCATTAACAACTGAATCTATGAGCTCTGAATTTGCAAGCCCAACTCCCCCTAGTCTTACTTCAGGTATTCCACCGACTCCAGCCACCACAAACCAGTTTTCTGCGCGTGGAAGAACAGGGGTTCGAGCAAGATATGTCGATACTTTCAACCAAGGTGGCGGAAACCAGACCAACTTATTTCAACCACCTTCTGTTTCTAACATCAAACCTAAAACAAGTCCCAGCCCGAACCCAAAATTCTTTGTTCCCACAGCTGCCCCTGCAACACCCGAACAACCAGCTGATCATCCTCTTGATAACCAAACTACCCCCTTAGTTTCTTCTAGATCCAGCCAATCAACAATGGGTGTGCAAAAATTTGCATCCATGAATGATATTTCAAAAGGGAGAGCATCATCATCATCATCATCAACATCGACATCATCAGTCACCAATCATCCCATGTCACG
This sequence comes from Flaveria bidentis, assembly GCA_018326385.1. Lineage (NCBI taxonomy): Eukaryota > Viridiplantae > Streptophyta > Magnoliopsida > Asterales > Asteraceae > Flaveria > Flaveria bidentis. The sequence goes on along the minus strand of BJCM01000312.1, from coordinate 2,776 downwards.
AAGAACATCATCATGGAGTGGAGGCGTGAATCAAGAGTTTTCAGTTTCTGGTAACAACACTGAACAAAAACCTATTGGAGGTATGCCTCCGTATACGTTTATGCCAAACAAGACTAGTTCTACACACTCGTCGAATGATGATCTCCAAGAAGTTCAGCTATAAAAGCAAACAAGAAAATTTTCCCCTTTTATAGTTTTCATATTATGACCATTTGTATACTGAAGTGCAACTTTTAGCTGTTTTGGGAGATAGGTTTTCTTAAATTTTAAAAAGTGGTGGTTCTACAGAAACAGCTGAAGAATGAGCTTCCACTGTACAGTTCATTTGGTCTTTATTTTCTCAGGAAAAAGCTACCCACCCACCCCCAACAACTTTAAAAATAGATGGGATGATGACTGTAATTTAAACTTTAAAGATAAGTTATATGTATATTTGAAGCATAAGCTTACATTTTGTTAAGAATGTGGTTTAAGCTAATTATAAGTATCATTTTGTGGTTTGACATTTAAAACATATCGTATAATAATAAACTTTTGGTCTAGTACAAAGATTTGTTTGTCCAAACTACTGAAATTAGTGAAGGTGTAAAGTTCTTATTTTCAAGAACGAGGATCAATTCAATGCTTTTCAAGATTCTTCTAGAGCATTTACAATATTTTTCTTAAATTTATGTGAATGTAATCTTTATATTATATAGTATGATTATAAGTGGTTGTGAGAGGTGAGAAATTTATTGTTCAATCAGTATTTTTGGGAAATACTGTTCAAAATCTTATAATGTTTTTAATATATTTTAAGCGGTGGTGAATGGAGAAAAGAAAAAAAATAATGATAAAATTGAAAAGAAGAGAAAAAAATAATGATTTTAAGTGTAATTATATAAATAAAAATGAAGAATGAGTTGTGAATACTATAAACTAATAAATCATTGACCAAACTTTTGGGTTAGGGATCGAGTCTAACGATAAAATCATTGAGTTAAAGTGGATCAATAATTAAAAGTTAAAATATTTTTAACAAAATAGAAAATTGTTTGTTTTATAAAATTCCGCAACTTTTATATATTTATAACAAAATATACTATTTTTTTATATAAGTGGACAACTATACTTTACAAAATAGTAAGTTTTAGTATTGTTCTGATTAGGTTACTTTTCTTTCTTTTTGTTCCAATCAGATCACTAATATTTTTATTTGCTCAAATCAGATCAATAAAGTTTTAATGGTGTTTCAGTTAGGCCACGTATGTTTTTTTCAATTCTTTTACATGATTCGTTTTTTAATAAATATTGTTAATTTTGTAAATATTTCAATATTTTTTAAAAATTTTGTAATTTGTGAATGATCTAATGTTAACGATCTTGAAACTGTGATGACTTGATTGAGACAAAAAAAAACGAGTGATCTGAATAAGACAAAAGAATTTATGAGTGATCTAATTAGAACGATCCTGAAATCTGATTACTATTTTACATATTCACTACTGAAAATTTGATGTTAATAGTGGCTTAGTCATCCAAAAAGTTAAAGTTAATAAATCTCAGCTTTTACGTCCTAAATAAGTAATCTTACAGACCATCATGATAATTTTATGAATGATTTAGCATTTTGAAGGACCGGTGAATGAGATCCATGCAACAGTTTCACAGTGTTAACAGAAACTTAGAACACTCAACAAATCAAATAGGAAACCGGATTAAAGTGAAACAAAGAACACAAGTAAAGAATGGAACAAGAACAAAATATTATAGTTTTCAAGAATGTTGTATATTGCTTTTAAATTCTTTTACAAAGTGTTACAAAGCTTAAATCAAATGACAAGTACTTGAGATACTTTATACTACATACTACAGCCGCTCATACTTTGAATGTCAGCTCGAAACACTAATCTAGACAACAAGATTAATGTAAAATCAAAAGGCAGATTGTTTTTTAACTAGTAACTATAACATGTCATAATTCACATCTTTATCTGATACAAAAAGAATAAAAGTACAAAAGTATAAAGTTATAGACTCTAAGACCTTAATCTATAGTTGACAAAAGTATGGACTTTTCACCAACTTATGTAAGTGGGTAAGTCTTTAGAAATGACAACGAAAAGTGATTCAACTTTTGTCAAAAGCAAGTCAAAGAAAACATGTATTCTCTATTTTAAGAAGTGTCACACCCCGACCGACGGCGGAATCATCGGAGCGGACGAATGAGAGACGATTGCTCATAGCACATGGAACTAATTAAGTTGAAATAATATTAAATATCATTATTCATTAAACATTACAAGACAAATAAGTAATTACAAAACAATCAAGATACAACCATTAACATAACACTTTCATTTAATCTAGGTCCAAGTCCTATATGAGCACAAGAAGATCTTCAAGCATCAAACCTGAAACATGTTAAAAATAAAAGGTCAACTATAAAGTTGGTGAGTTTCCATGGTTTAAAAACACGCATATATATTATATATATATATATATATATGTAAAAAGGGTTACAAGTAGCAATTCATGTCAATGGTTACGAGTTAGCAAGCTTATAGAACACATATAGTTACAACCAAACCTTGACTTGATTACAAGTATATAAGATTGACTAAGTGTACTTGGTTCCCATGATGAACAAGCATACGTCATCAGGAGTCGGCAATACATCGGCTTTAGCACCAAATAGGCTTGTCAGACTCAAAGATCTAAGACGTCGCTAGGCTAGCAATAGTTAATAATTGTAAACAAAATATGTATCTCATATAAGACTTACAATAACACAAAT
>BJCM01000311.1:0-12726 GCA_018326385.1 Flaveria bidentis | reverse complement strand
CTGACGTCTACTTCACCATCGTCGGCCACCACCACTAACATCCCCCCCACCCTTCGTGACCTGTCAAGTCATCTATTTCACCATCGCCAAACAACACCATCGCCGCCCATCGCCGCCCACCGCCATTTCCCCCCAACATCGCAACCCACCCTACGTTTGTCAACTTACGTAATCATTGTCAACCCACCTTCGACCCGTCACATTTGAAACTATGTCAAGTGTTGTTGATGATGTGCATGATACAAATGATGATAACCTTTATTCGGTATCAATCGAGCAGCAGGTAAGACATATGTAAACTTGTTTTTTTGTTAGTTTTTTTAGTTTTAGTTCATCATTAGTTTGATTTAGTTGAAATATGATTTGTTATTATGATCGTACATATTATTTATCATATATATAGTAGTGTGATTTGATTTTTGTCAGATGTTTGATGATAAAGATATTAGTATGAATGATCTTTTTTTAAATTTACTTTGTTTTGACAACAATGATATAGATCAATTTGATGGCAATTCTATTGATGATTGAATGCATAGATGTATGTTGATATAAATTGGTATATTGACCCCTTTGGATATATAGATGTATGTTGACCCGTTTGATATAATTTTTATTTTTTTCAATTTCTACAATACTGGACAATGTATTTATGCAATTTTAAACATTTTTTTCAATTTTTTAAATATTCAACTTTTTTTAACTTTTTTAATATTTTAAATATTTTTAAACGGGTCAACATACTATCTATATTATGATAAAATAAATTTAGGTTAAATACACAAGATTGAATTTTAAATATTTTTTAAACTATTAAATATTTTTCAAACTATGAAATATTTTTTTAATAGTTTACTTACTATTCAGGTTAAATGCACAATACTAAAACATCAAAATAAAATTTAGTAATCTGATTGAAACAAAAAAATTATGTGTGATATAATTAAAATAAATTTTAAACTTGATTATTATTATTATATAAAGATACCTATTTGTTTTACATCTAAAATTATTAATTTTGATATTAAGATGAAAGACAAAGGACAAATTTGCTGGAAAAGTCAATAATGTTTCTCAACGAACAAAATTAATTCAAAACATTTCTTCTTCAATTTCTTAAACTTAAACCCACTGCTATTAAAACCATAATTAAAATATCTGGTCTTTTCCGTGAAGCATCATTAATGCAGCAACTTGAACACACCTAATAGTTTTTATTTTTATTATTATATTTTTAACAACAAATATGCTTCTTGCGTCGAACAATATGTGTTATCTTAATCGAGTCTATCTATTTTTTTTTCAGCCGAAACGCACTCCAACCCTTTAGGAGAAAACCTAATGCAAGGAAAACTCATTCTCAACTCTGAGAAATTTACTCGAATTAAAATTTGAACCTATGACTTTCCCATATTTACATATAATGGGTATTTTACCTTAGCCGGTTGATCAAAACCATTGACACATAATAATATCTTACCTTAGCTCAGTATGGTAGTAAAAGTTTATCTTATTTGTATGAATCTTTATACTCTAATAAAAAATAACTAAGAATGACATATGACATCATCATATTTTTACTCATTAAAATCTTACACTTATTTTCTTCTATTATTAAATTTCATTAATAACTAGTAATGTTAATCAATTTTTTTAGATTAAAAATATTTTAAAATTAAACATAGATACTTTTATTAACATTATTTCTAGGGAAATAATTTTCTATAAAATAAAAAAAAGCTTTCTAAAACAACAAACCTTTTTAAAAAACTAAATATTTTTAAAATTGATTTTTTTAAAAGTATAGTATGTTATAAATAAAAATATATTTAAAATTAGAAGTTATGATAAATTTTTTAAATGACATTTTTTAAAAAGGTTTATTTTGAAACAAAATGTTTGATTTGTTTTTCGAAAAACAAAAGGAGTTCAGAAAGTTTATATAATTGTTTTATTACATATAGTTTTAGTAATACATACATTTCAGTAACATCTTATATTAAAATATTTTTTTATGATTAATAAATCTTTATTGTATTTTAATATTTTATTTATTCAATAATTGTAATACATGAGTTTACTAAAATTAGTAAATTATATTTAATTATAACTATAGTGTATTAGTAATCCATCATTTCCTATTTTTACCTTTTATTATTTTTTTCATCTTCAATAATATGTATATATTTAAATCAGTTAAAAAGTTTTTATTTTATTAGATAAGTTGTCTATTGTTTTGTTTCAGTCAAATCATTCCATATACTCAACGTCTAAACTCACTTTCATATTGAAAAAGGTTTCGTGTTTATCTTAAAATTTTTCGAAATTTTTAGTCGTGACATGTAACTTATTAAATGCAACATGACCACTTAGTAAATGAGATGTTGATTTATAAATTGAAGCATGTGATTTGTAACTAGTCTTTCACATTTTTTCCAAACATAAAAGTGATAAAAGTGTTACAAGTATTTGACTATTTGATGTTCATGCATGTGATGTGGTAACTAATTTAAACAATGAATGTATTGGATTTTATATCTAAATTAACAAATATTAATAATATTATTAGTTTTTCTAATAACCAAGAAAACTATTAGATCTAGATGGAAAAATACAATTTTAGGACGTAGTTACACAACATGTGAGTCACGATTAGGGGTGTGCAAATGTCGGTTCGGTTTTCACACATCACCGAAACTGATAACCGAAATTCAGTTATTAAAAAATCAACCATTGAAACCGAAAACCGAAGATCGGTTCGGTTATTTCGGTTAATATGTCGCTTTTCGGTTCGGTTTCGGTTATATCGGTTAATAACCAAAAACCAAACCTTGAGTAAATTAACAACTAGCATAGTGAGCCAATCAACGTGATGGTTGAAGCTTTGCAATGTGGGATAAAAACAACAACATCACATGCTATGGTTATAAGCTTTAAAAAACTTTAGGTATTAAATATGTACAAAACCCTTACCTTATTATTCATTTATAATTTTTTTCATTATAATAGTTTATCATAAAATAGCCTTAAAAATACACAAAAATGAAGGTACAAAAGCTAAAAATTACATGAATATACGAATGGTTCAGTTGGGTTTCGGTTAATGCGGTTAACTAAGGGCACAATACCAAAACCAAAACCGAAACCGACTTTCGGTTAATTCAGTTTTCGGTATTTTGGTTTTCGGTTTGGTCGGTTTTCGGTTAATTTCGGTTCGGTTTCGTCGGTTAACGGTTCGGTTTTTCTCACCTCTAGTCACGATTATCCCCACCTCCGCCCCCCCCTCATATAACTAGATAGGCTTCAAATCTAACAAAGTCTACATTGACTCTAGCTTCACCATGTCTGCAACCTCTCCTTTTCCTTTCATTTTCACATTCATCATGCGAAAAAATACGACTAAAGATGATATTCATAAAATTTAGTATTGAAGAAAGTATAAATGTCCCTCTCAAACTAAAAAGATTATATATCAATCTTCTAATAATATGCTAAAGTTCCCTAATGCTTTTGGGATATTGAAGCACTTCTCGTCCCTCACCAAGACCTTATTAACCGAGAAAAACATATTAAATGCTTTAGTTTTCGCGAGGGTAAGACTTGAAGGAGAAGATCGAATACGTCGCTAGACAAAATTAAAACTGGACTTTAGGTCACACTATTGTTAGTATGGACACATATATTTTATAAATATATAAATATGAACTGTTGCATACAAATAGAGAGGAAGACATGATTACGAAGTATGTAATTTTATCTAGCAATATAATTATTGTTTAAAATTTTTTGGGGTAGAGTGGTAGATAGATGAAGTAATAAGAGTTATAACTAATATCCAATTTGCCACCAAACTCTTTTCTCTTAACCCTAGCTTTTACATTGACGTTTCAAACTCATTCATTTATGACCATTAGATAAAAGTGTATGTAGAAGGAAAGCTTCATCTCCCAACCCAAACCCTCTACCAACCTAGCCAACCCATTAATTGTGCTCACATTAATTTTCCTATTACTTTCGTTATTGCTTTTCACATCTAGAAGCCAATATAATTTAAATGCTATTTGCTTTAAAAGATTAAAGAAAAACAAATTTTAAATTTTGTTAACATTTTTTACCTCCTAAACATATTTATAAAAGACACCTACCCATGTTACTAGACCACAATACAACAGTAACAAATTTAAATAACAATAAATAAAAAGTATACCAAGTTTCATATTTAATTTGTTATAATTGTTATTAAAATATATATCGTACTTCGTTGTCAATGTAATTGAAAAGAATACTAAATACAGTATTTATAAGTAGTGTTTTTCAAATTTATTATGGAAGAAAATTAGATGTGGAATAGACCTCCGAAATGCGACACTTGTGTAATGTATCGCAACATAACTTAAGCATTATTTTTATTTTATAAGATCATAACTTCACATTTTCCTTTTCATAAAACTAACATCTGTCCTTTTCTTTTAAAATAACTTCATATTATTTCTCAATTCAACAATCTAATGCTTTGTATAAAAAAAATCTATAAAATTACAACGTATCCAACTATGTTTTAACAAATCAAATCTAATTCCTGTAAAACCATTCTTTTACTTAATATTATCATCTGCATCACAAAAGCTATAATATAATGATATCGTGATTATATTACAAATTTATTAAAATAAACAAAGTATACATAAAACCAAAAACATAAAATGTTCTGTTTACTTCCCGCCAAAGAGGAAAAGTTTCACACTAGTCCCCTCAAGATTCATTGTTTACACTTTACCTCCTCTTGTTTTTGCTTCCCAGTAACAAGCAGAAGTAGAACAATATCCTGAACAAGAAGCCCCAAGCCATAGTGATCCACAAGCAATCCCATTTGCTCAATTGAGTGATACCTTGCTGCTGCAGCAAATCGGCACCGGTGGTCAGACACGTGGTGGCGGTGATGTTAAACCCTAGGGTTTCCCCCATGTTTTCAAGCATCTTCAGTTTCAGTGAGTCGTCGACGGCGGCGAGAGGGCTGCCGTCGAAGATCTGAGTTCCTCTAACGAAGCATTTTGTGGGATCTTGAAACTCGTTGTGTAGAACTGCTTCGTATGGGTATTTGACTAGTGAGATGTAGTGGAACCATATCCAGTAGTCTGGGATTCGATCACGGTTGATGAAGAAGCCACTGAAGAGAAGAAAGTATGCGAGAATTGCGACGACGATGACGTATCCGATCATGACGTGGGGGACGACGGCGGAGAGGAACGTGACGAAGGAGCTTCCGGCCCAGAAGGATGTGAGGATGATGAAGAAGTAGAAGAAGAATCCAGAAGGTCCGCCGTCGAGTCCGACGGCGAAGAAGGTGATTAACGCGAAGGTGATTGAGAGACAGATTAGAGAAGGGATTGATAACAGAGAGTTTGATAAGACGTATGATGATCTTCGATAAGCGTTGTAGGCTGTTTCTCTCATGAAGATGAAGCGTTCTTGGATGAAGATTGGTAGTGCGTCTGCACAGGTGTAGAATGTTGTCGACATTGCGAATGCGAAGAACCCTAAGCGTTCTCTCACGCCTCTTGGGGAATCATCGAGCTTCCAGAACATGGTGGCGAGGATGAACCCGGTGACGATCACAACCCCCAATCGAGTCCCGAAGATCTCCGGCATACGGCGTGAGTTTGTGAACGAGCGTTTTGCGAGAACGAGCATCTCCATCCATATCGGATTCGCGAAGCTTGGAACCAAGGAGGTTGGGCTAACGTCGGTGGTGGCGCCGGAGACCAATTTGCCTCTGGAGATGCTCGCACTGATGGCTTCTTTTAGGGATAATCCATGGGTTGGGGTTTCGTCGCCGGTGAGTGTGTGTCGTGATCGCTTTAGGTTTTGCCATGATTTGTTGAATTCGACGAGGCTTCGTGTGCCTCCGGGGGATCCTTCGAGTTCTCTGATGAGGTCTAGGGCGAATTCTGTGCGATTCTCTTTGTCAGGTATCGGATGACCGAAATCAGCGAAGAACGAGAGGAGATTCGACGGTGAGCCACTGTAAACCGTTTGTCCTCGAGAGAGAAACAACAATCGATCGAGTAAACCTAGAAGACGATAGCTTGGCTGGTGTACGGACATCACGACGATGCTTCCAGTTTGTGCGATGCGTTGCAGCACCTTCACCACCATGTACGCACTGGTGGAATCGAGGCCTGATGTCGGCTCATCGAGAAAGAGTATGATTGGATCGTGAATGATGTCGGTTCCGATTGATACACGGCGGCGTTCTCCGCCGGAGACGCCGCGGTGTCCTTCGTCTCCGATGACGGTGTTCGCGGCGTTTCGGAGCCCTAATTGGTCAATTAGGGCTTGAACTCTCTGCATCTTCTTCGATTTCGATAGTGTTCGAGGTAGACGAAACTCAGCGGCGAACATCAATGTTTCTTCTACGGTTAACATCGGGAATAAGAGATCGTCCTGCATCACGTAAGCTGAAATCACCTTCAACAGCTTCGATTCCAACTGTTCACCGTTCAAAGTGATTCTACCTTTCAAACTTCCTTTAGCGATTCGATTCGCTAAAGCATCAATCAACGTCGATTTCCCCGATCCACTAGCTCCAAGCACCGCTAATATCTCACCGTCTCTAGCTGAACCAGAGATGTCATTCAACAACACCTTACTCCGGTGAACCAAATTCTCACCTCTCACCGGCATCGAATCTGGAATATTCCGACCACCAAACACCGCCGGAAGACCAAACTTACCACGAACCTTCACGCTATACGTCAGATTCGTAAACGACAGCACAAACGGCAACGATTGAGCGCATTGAGACTCCTTATTCATCTGATTCATTTCATTCATCTCCATGACGTGATTCGTCATCTTCTCATCACCATTGTCATCGTTTCCGGATCGGCTGACGTAGTGCAAAAGCTCACCGAGAGTCGGAGACGGCGGCGGTGACATCGATAACTCCGGCAGGTCCGCCACCCCTATACGAGCTGACATCGTTCAGATTGAGTGTAATGAAACCGTAACGGTGGTGGCTGTGGTGGCGATTATTATTGTGTATGGTGGTTATTTGGTGGCAAACGTGACGGTTAGTGTGTAGCCGACGGAATAACCGTGTGAAGATGCTGTCATGCACTTGTATAAACACTTTGGTGGATGAATCTCAAGATTAACTTCTACAAGTATATATAGATAGATAAGAGCTATACATACACATGTGTACACGTATAAACATATATGAGTGTGTTATGTAATATTCGGCTGCATTTTCTTTCTAGTTTAAAATAAACTATGTAATGGATAATTGTTTGATAAAAAAGGCACTTGGCTTCTTGTTGAAGGAGGTGTATTTTTTTTCTTACGAAAATTATATTTTAATAATTTAAAGTATTAACTATTAGTAAATATTACTTCTAACTAATAATTTTATCAATATTAATTTTAATTTTTGATTTTCTTACTAATAATATTCATAGTCTAACTATTGGTTAACTTCGTTATAATCTATTGTGTGACGTGACTCGTGATGTGGCATGTCAAATGACGTATTGTTTAATTCAGATGAAATATATAAATATATCATTTAACTTTTGCGTTTTTTAGCTTCAAAAATGCTCAATCAGTGACAAAAAACTACGTTAAATAATTTCAAAAATGATCTTTTATAACAGATTGAGTAATGTATTTATATTTTTTTATTATAACTATGTTATATATCATGTCACGAGTCACGTCAAATGATACGTCGTAAAAAAACTAATAGATTTTATGAACAATTATACTGAGATTGTTATCAGTAACAAAATCTAAATACGAGATTAACACTAGTCAAATTGTTAGTTGAAAATAATATTGTTTGATAGTCAATAATTATTAAAATTTAATTTTTCTATTTCTAATGGTAAGTAATAGATATATTGTAAGGCAATTTTTATGCAAAATGATTTTAGTAAAAAATAAGTAAGGCATTTATTTTAGAGTAATTATTCACTAAAATTTTTTATGATGACTCATACACATATACCAATAAACTACATCAACTTATAATCCATATATACTAGGATTTAAATAAGCTAAATTAAATTTTAATAATACAAACTATTATAATTGACCAATAATAATATACTATTAATTTGGCCGGTAAAACTTTCAACGTTCACTTTTGTCACAAACAACAATCATAGTGACGTAATTTTCAAACTTTTACGCTCAATTTGAATTTATTATAGTTTCAATTTAACTTGTATGTTTTTTATTTCGTTCATAATCATTATTGCGACCGAAATCTAGTTCAAATCAAATGTTAAAAGTTGAAAATTATATTATTGGGACTGTTGTTGGTAATAAAGTAAAAGTTGAAAGTGTTATCGGCCAAATAAATAAAAATAATTATTATTGGCCAATAGGTAATAGTTTGTATTATTAAAATGCAATTCGTCTTTAAATAATAGTTTTTTCTAGTATTTATTTACTCTTATGATAGAATTATCAAACTGTCTACATACTAGCCTTTAAACAATGGTTTTCTCCGGTATGTTCTTTTTTACTCTTAAAATTTCAAATTTAACAATAATTTGGAAACGTGCTTGTTACAAAGTTTACTTTTAAATATAAATATTTCTTCAAAAAAATTAATAAAAAAGATGAACATATGGGTGAAGGAGTTGCAATAAGTGTTGTATAAAGTTAAAAGTAATTTAGTAGTTAGTCTTAAAATAACTTTTTATAATTTAATGCCGTTCATTTGGACTAAGAAACCCTAAAGGTTATATTAATATGATCGGTTATGTCCTGTAACCGAGTCGATTATTTTGTAGAATGTGGGCACCTTATGAGAGTATTTTTTTTCTTAATAGTAAAACATGATTGATCATGTTTACCTTGGCTTGAGAATATATACATATCTTGTAAAAGACTTGTATTTCAACACGTATATGGCTGTACGGGTGTGAAATAAAACCAAAAAACTCATCTGTGTCTATAACCCGATAATCGAACAGGGTTGTAAATTTGGTTTTTGATTCGATTCTTAATCATATCCGAATTATGAATTTGATTATCGATTATATAAATATTAGCTTATCTGGAAAACTGAAACAAATTCAATCAAATAAGTTGAATAATAAGCATTTTAATCAGAGAACTGAACAAAAAACCGCACAAAAGAATTGATGGTTCGGTTAGACTAATTCAAATTCACTACAATTCAGTTTTCAGATTCACTCAAAAATAAGTAGTACAAATAGCAAACCAAACCAACATTAAGAATTGAGTAAGGACTCGTCCTTACCGAATAGGAGGAGGGGATCCGGGGGAGGGGGAAGTGAAATCTCCCAACTTCACCCGACAATCCTTTCGAAAAAACAAAAAATCCAAACAAAAAATAACTCTCTATACCGCTCTTAGTTGCCCCTATTATCCGCAACCGTCAGTTTAGATCTATCTCAGGTACGATCAATGCACTCCAATTATTGTATCTCTAATCTCTGCCTCGGTTGGGGGCACCTATGATTCTTAAGGTTTATATTAAACAAAGATAAAGAAAATAAGAGGATTTCTCCTATAGTTACAAAGAATATTGCTTACTACATATTCTAGTGTACTGGCTGGTGGTACACGTAGTAAAGTTGCTGCTAACAAATGGTGGGTGTGTGAAGAAGGCTGTGGATTCGAGTTCCATGTCCCTCTCGGTACTTAGATCTCCCTCTAAAACGTCTCCCATTCATTCCGTCGACAAACGCACACCATAAGATTGGGTGTAATGGTACATTCATTACCACACACTCTATAAGATCAGGTGTAACGGTACCTTCATTACCAACGGGGATCGCGACTTAGCTAGCAGCTTTAATCATATTTTCCATTATTAGGTAATGTTTCTTTATAAATTAATTTTAATTTACGTTTTATATTTGTCTAGTAAGTAATATTATTATTTTTCATAAATATTGTTTATTCATATAATATTATTTATTATAAAAAATGAATAAACGATGACCATAGCATATATAAACCGAAAGATTTAATGAAAATGAAGTTGACACTAATGTGATGAGAGATACTAAGAATTTAAAGATTATCTTTGCACATGGTCTAATATAATGCATACAAACACTACTAGAAAATAGACTTTTAATGACGCGAATATTGACACACAATGATTTTGTGACACGCAAAAAGTTTGTGTCATAAAAATAGTATCATCTTTATTAAAATAGTGATGAGAGATAGACACGTATTTTTGTGTGTCATCGTTTTTACCGTCATAAAAAGGAAAAAAACACAAAATACACTTTAAAAAATTTGTGTGTCATCTTTAATGTCAATTTAAAAATTCTTATGCCGTGCGCGGGTTAACTTTATTTTGATTACAGATCAAACATACGATGGGATTACAAATCAACGTGTCCTGTAAACGCCATCTCCATCGTCTTTTTCATCCCAATGCATTGTTCGTGCGGTTCCCCGTGAACCCTAAATTAAGTGGTTCGACTCTCCGATCTCCTTTCTACCGACCCCAATGGTAGCTTCTCTACTCTTACGCATATGTTCCTATGTGCTCCAAGTATGTCTGTGTTTGTGGTTAATTGCTCGCTAGTTGAGTGATAACTAACGTAATTTGGGGGAAAATCACGTGGTTGATGAAATTATGTATGAATTTAGTATTATGTTAGGGTATAGTTGGTTTTGGGTTTCAGAAGTTGTCGCTTAATTAGTCATACTTGTCGGTTGAACTTCAAAGTTTTAGTTTTTTTTATTTTGCTCCTAAGATGATTGTTTCTATGGTTTTGGAGCTTTTAGGGTCCATTATTGTCAGCCTTAATTAAGAAGTTTGTATTTTAACTGTACTGGTTCAAGTGGTTAGTACTTACGGGTCATCGGTTTAGATCCACTATCTTGCTACAATACCCCTAGTGCACGTTTGGGATCCTAGAAATTGGTCTCACTTCTTAATAATTGATGAAAAGTTAGTTTTGTGATGAAAAATGGCTTTGTTAGACATAACTAGGTTAAATTTAGTGCTCAATTTGGATAAGTTTGGTAAGGTTTATAATTCATTGTTTAAAATTGTTGGTCCAATTGATCGATAAACAATGCAATTGATGATCAAAATATTCAAAATCCACTAACAAACATCCATGATAACCACACAACAATGATATAGCATCAAAGGTGTTCAATAATAATGAATACAAATCAAACAATAATAAGATCTGTAACATTTTGTATTTTTGGTTTAATAAAAAACTTGCATCGTTAAATTCTTGTAAGTACCTTTGTGTACATTTATGAAACTTATGGTTATCCATGTTTATTTCTTAGTTATCATTTAAATTATGTAAGTTAGTAATTAATCTATTAAATTGTATAATAATAATGATAATAAAAATAAAAATAAAAATAACAATAATAATAATAATAATAAATAAATAATAATAATAACAATAATAATAATAATTTGTAAAAGTTATTAAAGTTAAAAGATCTTTATAACTTGGGTTTAAGAAGTCAATGGGGCCTTATCGTCAATTTAGAAACTTTGAAAATAAAGTTTAAACATAAAATAATAAAAACGAAAACTATAGGGACCAAAGTTGTAATGAATTGAAACTTAGTCCCTCTTTCTCCCTTTAGGCCGTTTTTCCGGCCATGAAGTCGCCGAGCTCCGACCGAGCTCCGGCGAGGCCAAAAAACGTGGAACCCTTAGAATTTAACTCGAAATATCGGTTTCTAACCGTTTGGGAGGCGAATTTGAACCTTAAGGTTTGTTTTAATTACGTTAAGTATCGGTTACAAGGGCTATCGAGCTCGAGTAACCGACGAGTATCAAACACCCAACATTCGGGAATTAAACACCAATAATAACTCAATTAAATAAACCAAATTGAACGTTTATCTAATTCTAATTGGTTGCGACACTCAATTGCATCTGAATAAACACCAAATTAAACTAATTCAATCTTACTCTATATCACGACCCACACCCCACTCGAACACCACCATACGAGCCTGCTAACCACGAATTGATAGAGAGCTTTGCATCTTGAACATTGTTTGAAGCTACCCGAGAAGTTAATTCGATTATCTTCAATGTTTTGACGCCCATTGATTCGTCATAAGTCGCGACCCGTTCCCCTACTTGTTCACCATCGAATCCATCTCTAACCAGGTAATTTAAGACATGTATATACTCGGTTTTGGGAGGGGAATAAAAGCCATAACAATGGTTTGATTAAAAACATCATTTGATGCTTCAATTTGGGGACGATTGAACCTAGGGTTCATGTGATTTGGGGGAATTTGGTGCTTGGTGTTTTTAGGTTTTTAAAACAGGCTTTTAACGTGGCTGAGGCCATTGGTTCACTGGTTAAGACTTGAGCATCCTTAACATGAGGTCCTGGGTTCGAACCTTGAGAGCCTCATGTTTTTGTTTTAAGGCTTTTAGCCTTCAATTTTAATTCATTATTTTTTTTAAAATTATAAAAAAATCAATTTATGAACTTTTTATTTTTTTAGACACCATATTATTTTCTACAATTTATTTCATAAAAACATTTTAACACTTTTATTAAATATTTTAGACAAAAATATATTTAGTTATGTTCTTATAAAATAGACTTTAAATAATGTCTTAAATCACCAAGTTATTATTTGCTCAAATAATATCTATATAAATGATGGTTCGATTTAAAATTATAAAAGTTTATTTAAACTATACTTAAACTTTATTTTAAATAGTTT
>BJCM01000310.1:0-14086 GCA_018326385.1 Flaveria bidentis | reverse complement strand
TATGTATATGTATATGTATATGTATATGTATATGTATATGTATATGTATATGTATATGTATATGTATATGTATATGTATATGTATATGTATATGTATATGTATATGTATATGTATATGTATTTTTTTCAAAAAGAACTATAAACTATTAATAAACCCATTAAAAAGACCAAATAATATGTTTAATTATTTTAACTTATTAAACCTTACCTTAGAGCTCATTGACATTTTAAATAGTTTAGCTCAATACCATTTACCAAATCTAAACTCAATTTAATATGAAAAATTGATCGAGAACTTTGTTTTCAAAAATGCTAAGCGAACTACTCGATTCGGTTAAGCAAGTAAATTAGATTATTTTGATACAATACTTTTGTTTCTTTTTATTGTTATTACAATTATTGTCGTATTATAATTTTTTATATACAAATTATTCGGTTTAGACTTTTTTATGTGTCTTATTAAAGAAGCCCATTTTTATATTCTTTTTCCGAGCCCAATGTATCTTGAGAATTATCAGGACTGACTCTGTAAAGATGGTTACAACTAAAGTTTTAGTTCATAAGACCAAACGTAACGCGACATTAATGGGATATCAATGGGCATTATAGCATATTAAAACCCCCCCACACAACCCCGCCGGCCATTATAGAGGCGTTATAGACTTGTAGGTAATGGACGTTTCCATCAGAACACCATAACTTCTTATAAATATCATAATTAGGTAATGATTAAAGAAACATTAACCTTTATTTATTTGTTTACCTGAAAGAATGATGATGAGTGAATGCTTATGTGTAAGAAAGTGTTTTATAAATTGCATTAATCATTCACATGGTCTAAGAGTTATGGTGTCTTATGTCCTACGAAATTATTATTGAATGTAGTTGAAGCTCAATAAAACTCAACGGTGATGTATATAAAATGGGGTGTTGAACAAAAGTGAGGTTACTTGTACCGAACCCAAAACTTTTCAATCATTTATTTCTTTGGCCCATTGGTTAATAAACCAAAATGATGCAAAATTTAAAACTTTAGCATGAGGCAAGTGCAAAGACATTTTATTCGGTCATCTAATGAGAATTTTAAGTTCAAACCGTTGCATAATACAAATTTTTCTACGAAAATCTTGGTTATTAACCGACATTGAATTGATCTATAAGACAAAATCAATTAACCAAAGCGTAATTAGTCAAAACTAATCGGTTTTCAAAACTCTAATCTAAAAACTTTAGTCCACTCTATTGTATTAATTGATTAAAAAAGGTGTTTTTTGGTAAAGCATATTATTAGGGCATATTCCACATCTCTCCCCCTGATTATGTGGCTTTTGGGGACAGCAAAAGTACAATTTTTTTAATATAAACAAATAATAAACAATTAAACACTCACGAGTCATGCCATAGCAGATTTAGAGTATCAATAAAAGAATTTAAATTATTCAGTTATTTGTGAATACAATTATTCATATATTTTACAATTGTTTATAAACTTTATATGAAATGATAATATATCTATAATTTATAACATTTAATAAAACAAGATTTCTTTTAACACTTGTGATTCTCTTAAAACACTTATTTGTCACTTGTTATTTTTCTAGACAAGCATATATTAAATTTCCATTCAAAAGGGTATTATAGTAATTTAAATCCTCATATAAATTTCATCCTCTTATTAAAAATGAATTTTATTAATTGCTATACTATCTTTTCATCATTTAATTAAAATCTGAATAAGAAAACTAGAGTTTTATATAGTATGAAATTTATTAAAACACTAAAATAGTTTTTAAACAATATATTTTAAATCGTTTTATTTTTGAAAAAAAAATTATAAGTAGATGAAATATTATAAAACAGTCTTATTAAAACAACCAGAATGACTACAAATAATAGTTTTTAACAAACAAAATATTTATAAAAAATATTTTTTACAAAAAATCTTAAAACGAATGTTTAAAAATGAAACTAGTTAGATAAGAGAGTTAAAAATGATATAAATATTTTATTTCTTGAACTATTACGTATAAATAAATTTAATTATATTTTACAATAAAAGTATTATACTATAACTATTCGTGTTTATTTTACATTAAAATTTACCGTTTATTTAATGGGTTTTTAGCATATCTATCTATCTAAAAGAACTAAAATAAGCGTGAAACAATTGTAAAGCTCATTATACTTACTTTCTCATGTCTTAATATTATTAATAATAATATGAAATACTTATAATATTACTCATATCATTTTTAAATTAAAAAATGTATAATATAATGAATTAAAATCTTGTTTTTTATTAAAAACACACTTTTTTAAAAACAATAATTTTATAAAATACAGAATACAATAAAAAAACTTTAAAAAATCATTTTTCTTATAACAATATATTTAAAAATCATATTTTTTTATAAAGCAGAAGTTAAAAATATACATTATTGTTTATTTACTTAGCTATTTATACGTAATTATAATCATACTTTATATTCAATCATTATTTTATAACGCATACATTTTTATTAATAATTATTTAATATTTTATACAATCCGTGTATTATACAGGAATAACCTAGTATTATACTATATATAATTTATATATGCCTGGGCCTCCAGTATTTTTTAGAGACCTTATAAATTGGCCACAACAATATTAATGATTTCATAAACGACTCGCTAATAAAAGCTACAAACATAGCACCCCAATACTCCAAAAACCACCCTAAAGTTTCAAGAAAACCCTTTTAAAAAACTGAGTTTTACTTTATATAATTTGAACTTTTCAAAAGTGTGCTTGGATGACATGGTTAATGTGTTAGGACGATTGTATCTCCATATTTAGTCGCATAATTTTGTTTATAGTCGGATCAAGTAATTTAATTTCTCATTCGATGGTGTAAAATAACTTACTCTACGTTTCAACGTAAATTAATTTCAGAAACAAGTCAGGTCGAATGTATTTTATACGTTCTTAAATCGCGTAAGACGTCGCTGCAACAGACGACGGGCATAAATTCTAGTTCAAATTATAAGCAAGTAACAAGTGGATTAACCCACATCTCATATCATATAAGATTGTAAATATCAATCAAGAAAAATCAAATCACTTATTTATACATATAATTATTGATATATTTGATAAACTCACCATCACCATTAATGACAAACAAATTATAAAATAAGAAATGATTATTCATATTATACAAAATATATCAAACTTATAAATCCTATGAATAATATGAATTTCTAGTACAACCCAACTTTTACCTGCCTGTACAGAGAACTGTAGCTTCTTTTCCTTCTTTCCCAACAAAAACAACCCAAATATTCCCCCCATTTATATCTACATTTTATAACATCCCAAAAACCTATTCAAAATTTCAAATCTTTAGCCCCTCTTGCCATTAACTCCATACAAGGTACATGTACAAAACCAATGTTAAGTAGAGAAGCACGAGAACCACAATGCACAGTTGCACCAATTGATTTAATTGCAATACATAAGACGGTTATATAACCCTTCAATCATATCCCTTTCGCTTTCTCACTGCATCTCACCAGCACAATGCACAAGTGCTTATGGATTCCCAAAATTCTCTACTACAATTGGTTTTGTAATGAACATGCCTGTATATTGTGCCCTTATATAGATATATGTATAATTGTATGAATTATATATGAAGTTCTCTTTCAAAAGAATAAAAAAGACTGGAACTCAAAACTT
The DNA here is from genome assembly GCA_018326385.1 of Flaveria bidentis. NCBI lineage: Eukaryota > Viridiplantae > Streptophyta > Magnoliopsida > Asterales > Asteraceae > Flaveria > Flaveria bidentis. The sequence continues at coordinate 10,365 of BJCM01000310.1, read as the reverse complement.
AAGGGTTGTAGTCTGCAGGAGCTATTTGATGGCATAAGATTTGTTGCAAACAACCTCGAGTGCTTCCATTATCAAACTTGAAAAGCTAGTCATAGCTTGAAAAACTCCAGGCAAACCTGTTTGAATATTGTTTAAAGTCATAGCTCTTGTTACCTCTACCGCCTTTGAGTACCTGGCAGTTTCATCCTCAACCCGTCTCTGACACGCCACAAGCTCGGTCCTTTTTTCAGCAAGTGGGTCCCGTGCATCCAAACCATGCTCGTTGTCCTGCCCGCTGCCCGGGAGTCCAAGCCCGACCATGGAGTAAGAATGGTAGTACTTCTTCTCTATGCTTCTTAAAGAAGTCATCTTTTTCTCGAGCTCTTTTGATGCTGATTCTGTGCGTTTTTTCACTTTCATTTCTTCTGCTTGTTTTAGAGAGATCGAGTGGACAATGTTTATGAAGCTTTTGATGGCTTCAGACGCCACTGTGTCGGGTAAGCGATCAAGGGCTAGTTTCCATTCATCAAAAACTAAGTAAACATCCGAGGATTGTGAGCCCTTGATGTTTGCTTCTTCAGTGTTGGTGGGAAGAAGGCTGAGTTTGAACCATCCGTGGAGAGATTTTATGAAATCTCTTTGAAATTTTATGAGGCGGCAGAAACTGGTGTGCCAGTTGGACACTGCTGCTTCAAGATCACGGGTGGCTTGGCGGTGGAGGTCAGATGTTGATACACCTTTGGTTGACTGGTTGACTAGACCCCGAACTTGTTGAACAACATGGTTTTGGAATTCATGGCATTGGTTCATAGATCTCCACATGTACATAAACCTGCATTAATTTCATACTAACATTGTTCAAAAAACTAGCTAAACAAGAGAAAGGTTAAATGGGCCAAAAGCCGAAAAAGGTTTATTGTTAATGCAAACAATCTCTACTGATTCTGTTATTAAAAAAGAGACTTGTTTGTTGAAATAGTAATTTCATCTATTTCACTAAAGGAGTTCATGGTTTTTTAATTTTAAGTTACGTTGGGCTTGCATTGGGTGTGTTACATGCAGCCTAGCAACAGTGGGGGTCATTGTCCTGTATTTCTTTTTAATACACATGTTTGAATGTTTGGACAAAAGCTCGGACCAAATCCAACTACGGTTATGAACTGTTCACTCACCAGCTCGACCTGCGTACTTTACTGCTTTTAGTATAGTGATATGGGTCCACCATACCACACAAATATCATTATTTTCATTATTGACAGGTATATAACACAAACAGTCCGGACACTTTGTTGCACTACATACTCGGTCAAACATTTGTAATAATCTCGACAAACAAAGATCTGAGATCAACTAGCACGACAAATTGAGGAAGTGTACGAGTAATCAAATGGATAGAAAGCAATTTCCCTATGGGCATATTGCTTAACATAGGAAAAAAAATTTGTTCAATTCTCATTCTAAGAATCTTCTTCCATCTTATAACTCCAAATATCAACTTGCTTCTAGTTTCTTCCCTTTTAGGCTTTTAGTAGAAGTAGGTTGCGATTTTCCCATAAAAGAAGTAAGTAGGTTGCTGGTTTTGGTAACCGGTTGTCTAGAATGACATAAGTATAATATGCATTGCTATTTTTAATAAAGTTTGTCTAAAAATTAATCACCACCAAATGGATACTCAGATTCTCACAATCATCATCAAGCATATACATATACATGTGTGTGTATACATATACAATGACCTCTTATTGAGCTTAAGAGCATTAACTTTCTTTTATTATTCTAAGTATGTAACTAATGTATAAAGGTCGAGGCATACAGGGAGTGGAAAATGAGGGTTCAATCTCCACTTTTTCTATGTTGACTAGTTTCACCAAACTAACCCTTAAGAAGTAAGGATTATAAGCATTAAACAAAAAACGTAAAACAATAATATATATGTGTGTGTGTGTGGAGAAATTACTTACCCATGACAGAGTTCAATAAGCTGAGGGACAAGCTCAGCATCTCGTAGCCCTACAATGGCGGTAGAGGTGGTTGTGGCAGCCTGAGATGTGACAACTATTAGTGACTGCAGCTTCTTTATGGAAGCTTTTGTTTTGTTCAATTTACTTTCGTCTTCCCCTTTATACTCCTGGCTCTGTAGTGCAGATAACTTCTTCTCATGTGCGATTTTAACTCCTTCCCTCGCCTAATTTAGTTAAATTAAGAAGATATGTAAGTATAACTAGGAGAATTTCTTAAGAAAAGAAATAAAAGGGGGCAGATATATGGATATCCCATAAGAGCCCAGTACATAATAAATATAAAATGTGGCATATAAAGTTATGGTCTTATACAAAACCTTCCAAACATAAGAAAAAGAGAAAAGAATATTCATTGTAGCAGTTAACATCGTTGTTGCCTGATAGGCATACGAAACCAAAAAATTGTCTTTTTGTCTATTAACAGGCATAGCCCACTGGCCTTCTTTTCATATTTGATGACAGACAAAGATTGCTCCAAGTTGTCAAGCTTGATCAGAATCCAGGTCACTATTTAGGTGTTCAAAATCTGGTTTAAAGGTTTTTAGGTCAAGGTGTGAACGGTTTGGCTCTAGTTTGGTTTCACAGTTTGGGTTTATTGGGCCTTTATAATAAAATAGAACATAAAATATGATCAATTAAAAGTGATTATGACACTTAAATGGTATTGTTAAGCAAAGCCCATTTATGTGTATGGTGCCTCTTAAACTAATTAAAGGCATGAGTTAAATATAGAAAGTTACACAGCGCAAGATTCTATGGTCTGGTTTGGTTTTCTCTGACAAGATTTGAGTGCAAACCGTAAACCAAATTGTTCGGTAGTGTTTGAAAATTCCTAATTCTAACGACTGAAAATTTCTAAGGATTCAACTACAAAACCAAACTGAAGACCGGTTTGGGCAGTTTTGCTATTTTCACTATCATACATGCCTTTTTTTCTATGTCATTATCTAACCTCTGCCCAACCAGGCTTTACTGGTATTTAGTCTATTATCATTTTCACATAGACACAACTAACATGGCCCACATTTGTCATAAAAGATGGACTACTATTTATTCTTACCAGGAGAAATTTAGTCCATTACCTAACAAGTTAAAATCTTAACAGTAAACAAACTATATCCAAGACACCCCTATGGCCTTTTACATAGCACAATAGCCATACTTGGTTAGGCCCAACTAAAAACCTCCCATGGCTCAGTGTCACACATGCTTCTGGATTAAGGCAAAAAAGGGCATTTTGGCTCTTTCACAGCAAAGTATAATCTTGGATAAAACAAGAATCTTTTTTCCTTTTTTCATGTGATATCCTTATCAAACCAATCCAAACGAGCCAACGAAGTCGCCTCTCTACATGGCGCTATGCCGCTATCCATTCCAATGATATAACCTTAAAGTGTTAACCCCTAGAGAAAATCGAATGATTAATGCTTAATGGGACGATAGACCAAGATGATCAACCTTTAGCCTACCCTTTAAAGCACAAAGTCACAACTTGATCAAACTATCAATCACAACTTGTAGGGACAATTACTTTTGATCATTCCAGAACAGAGTAAAGATCAAAAATTAACAATACTTTCAAGATCCTTTTTTTAAAACACAATGGATAAAACTGTTCCAATGCAGTGTTTCACCAATGGGACCCACAATGAAAAGAATAAAATATGGTTATTGGTCAAGATCAATGTGTCCCTATTCACCAGGGTCATTTTCGTCAATCTACAATCCCACCACTACCACAGCTAAAGATTATCATCATCAAAAGGCAACTTTTTTCCACCATCACACATCTTTATCTCAAAATCTTGTTTGAAAACATTGGAAAAAAAGATGCCCAGAAAATAAAAAAAACAAAATCAAATTCTTAATCATGTCATAATAATCTTCTGCGCAGAAACAGGACCTATGTTTACCAGTAAGACAGTAACTTGTACAGTACAAACGACTGATGCATATAGGAACAGTTCTATGTTAACAGTGATCACATTTACCTTTACTTCTTGGTATAGCTTCATCTCCCAAGCCAACAGCCGGTCCAGAGTCGAACCGAGACTCTTAGACCCACCCGATTCCCCAATTGAACCGGGTTCAAACCGGTACTTGACCGCCAATGGTGGCTTTGATGTCCAGCTTGAGCTCAAATTACTCAACACCCCACTTGAATGATACACAGTTTCTGCAGTTCATATGATACAAATCACAACCAAATTCAAAATCATCAACAAAATTCAAACGCATTAGTAATTCTTACTTTTCAATTGTCGAAAATTCCGATCAAGCTGTGCTCTACCGGTTTCAAGCATCTCGGAGACTTGTTCACCGGCGTCAGCAGCTTTATCGAAGTATTCTTTGATAGAAGCAACGATTTCCATCAGATCTCGATGCCTAATCACCATCCTCATATCGGAATTATCATCGTGTTGCTGGGTTTTCCAGCTTGAAGACGATGACCCAACGTCTTCAGACTTATCGGATTTACTCATCGTTGAGAACTTCGATTTGGGGGCGGAGGTGAAAACTGAAGGCGGTGGAGCCACTGATTCGTTATGAACAGAGGATCCGAAGTTAGAGCGACTCTCAATCTCCGATCTCGAATCTCTATCGATTTCTTCATCGGAAGCGGAGCTGGTGGTGCTGTAGTCATCCCCCCAGTCGCTACATTCAACCTCTTCTCTCTCCTCCATCTCATCTTCATCTGTTTCGAGATGATGAGGATGATGAGAATGAGTTGAATGAACAGAGCCCTTGTCTTCATTCTTCTCCCGATGAATTTTGGAGTGATTATGATGAGAAAAAGATGAACGGACTGAGGATTTATCGTCTTCTGATTCGAAATTGGGTTGACGTTGGTTGAAGTAGTCGGAATCGGGTGGTGATGGTGGGTAGAAATTCTCCCAATTCCACACGGAGGAAGCTTGTGAAGGTGTTGATGCGTAATTAGCTTGAGCATTGTAAGTGTAATTGTATTGGGGGTCTTCACTTTCGCTTGATTCTGAGAGGATATGAGGGAGTTTGATGGTGGGTTTAGGGCGGCGTTGGTGGTGGTTGACGGAGGAGATTGGTGGTCGTTTTGAGCTTTTGACGGATGGAGATTGGGGGATAGTGGTGGTCGCCGGTGGTGGTGGTGGTGGTTGTGGTGGTGGTGGTGGTGTGTGGTGGGGGTGAAATGAAGGGGGTTTGACGGTGGTGGTGCTGGTGCTGGTGGTGGTGGTTGGGAGGAGTACGGCGGGGGTCTGGTCGGCGACGGAGAGGGGTTCGCCGGCGGAGAAGGTGGTGAGGGCGGATCCGGTGAGTTTCAGGGAGCGGCAGTAATCGGAGTGTGCGGCAGCGAGGTGGTGGCGGGCGTAGACGGCGGCTTTCATGAGACGACGGCGTTCTTTGCACCGCCGGACGGAGTCCTCGTTGCCTAGCTTTGACGCCGTGCAACCCATGTAAACACGGTGGTGACGGTGGTTGATGGTGGTTGACGGTGGTTGACGGTGGTTGACGGTGGTTGACGGTGGTGGGATGTTTTTCCGGCGAAGTGGTGATTGATTGGGGGATTTTAGGGAGTGAAAAGTGGTGGTGGAGAGTGATAAGCGTGTGTGTGTGTCTTCTTCAACTAACAAAAAGGGAAATTTTATTAATATATTTGTTTCATGTTTTCTTTTAGAAGAAAGTAAAAAGAATATAAAATAAAATTATTCCGAATCATTTTTATTTTAGAAGGATTTAATATGCTATAACTTTTTTTTTAATTAGCACAGGTGGTTTTGTTTTTTTAGTTTTGATAATAAAGTAATAAACCTACTGATTCTGGTTTTTGGTTCCTTGGTTTCTTACAAATGTGTACTTTATAATATTGTTTAATGTTTCAAGGTATATTAAGATTTAAGAGTGCTCTTAGCCTTTTAATACATTGATATTGAAGTAATTGAACATACTTATTAATCGTTGATAAGTTAGGTGATCTTGTTTTAAACCAATTGAATCATAAGCCGTTGGTTAATCACTTGTGCTTCTATGGAGAGAATTGGATTTATATCCCTAATTAATTTGTTTTCATACATGTTTTTGAAATTTTCTTACATAGTGCATGTTTGGTAAAACTTATTAAATCTACTTTTAACTTTTTGGAAGAGTAAAAAATCAAAATACCTCTTCAAAAATCATCAAATATTAAAAAAATTAACTTTTGGTAACTTTTAGAGAAGTATTTTTGGTATTTTTACCCCTTCAAAAAATCAAAACTAGTTTTAATAAATTTTGCCAAAGATGTCCATATTCTAATATTCTGGAATTTAGTTTATACATTTTTTCTTGTAGATTTTAAAAAGTAAAACATATACCATTAAGACGTTTTTATTTTTATCTAAACAAACAAACATACCCAGTAAATCCCACTCAAGAGCAGGGTCTGGGAGGGATAGTTGGTGACGAGTCTTTCCTCTATCTTGAGAGATAGAGAGACCGTTTCCTGAGAGATAGAGAGACCGTTTTCGAAAAGACCCCAAACTCAATAAGAAAAACAATAACTACATATATGTGAATCATGCTTCTTCTTCTTCTTATATTTTTTCATTATCTTCTTAAAATGTGAATCATATTCAAAGTAAATTGCTTGGCATAAACCCAAATTAGTTTACCTTAATCAAAGTTTTATGTCTAGTTCTTGACTCAATCACCCTTTTTCACAAATCTCATAGTTGAGTTATGAGTTTAATCATCCTATAGTTAGCACAACACTATGTATATCTTTTCTTTTCTTGCAAAGAGAAACTAAACTACTACACGTATGATGATGTGACAATTTTTCTATTTTGAAAATAGCATTAAATAATATTGTTAACGACCAAACACCTTTCTTCTCCAATACTTCAATATCTCAATAGGTATGTTGTCTAGAGTAATTGTCTTAGCCTTTCCCGTCTTTCTAATTGTTCACTTTATCGCTTCCTGTGTAATATTACAAAAATAATATTTTTTTATAACTGTTGGATGTAGGAATCCTTTTTTTTGGTTCGTTTTTACACTTTTTGAGAAGCTTTTTTAAAATCAGGTTTTTCTTATATCAACTTTGTGTCATTTCCCTTTACAAAAACTCATATATCCTCCCTCTTTATAAACCACACAAAAATCATGTCTATTATGTTATCTAGTTTGAATTTTTTTGAAAATGTGGTGTCATGTTCTTATCTTCCGGTTCTTTATACATCTTCGTATATGCAATATTCTTTGCATCAACCACTACCTTATTCATATCTTGTTTTTCATGTTTGCATCTATCCCTTAACCTCAAAATCCCCTACCCATTAATACATTTTAATAACTCTTTAAAACTTGGTTGCTTGTCTCTTATCTTGCATTGCACCTCATCCACCACCAAGACTCTATATACCCATTTATTACACCATGATATCCCATATCTAGTTTGCTCCCCCATCTTGTTCAATTGAGTTTGTCACGATGACCTTGTATTTAGACAGTGTAATCTTTTCGTCCTTTAAATTCCACATCAAATTCTAGGGTTGTATTTCCTTGCCTCATCAACCAACATTTTTCCGTCATGATTACATCCACCACCAATAGTTGGTTTTAGGCCACGGTTGACTCTTCTGCTACTACCTTACACTCCCTCCGCCTTGTGTTATATTCGCCTCATAAACATATAGTCAATCGTGTGTTATGTCCCTTGCTGGTAAAAGTAATCGAATACCACTCATTCTTCTTACATAACAAGTATATAATGCTCAATTTATAAGCTAATTAATTTAAATTCAAGGATCTCCATACCACTCTTATTTTTATCATTATAAGCAAAAACCCTTATGCACTAATGAAAATCAGTTATTATCCTTATGTGTCAATTAAGATCACCTTCTATGCATATATACTTCTCTTTAGGTATATCCCTATGATTTCGGGTAGACTCAGTGGCGGATCCAGAAAAACTTTCCATGGGTGTCGGAATTTTAGGTGTGCATTTTTGTCTATAAGAAGATATTGGATTTTCTAGGTTCGTTGGGTCGAATAACATAATAAAAACGTAAAACTAAAATTAACTTTCAAATATATAATAATAAAACAATACCATCATTTAGAATTAATAATATAATATGATATCCCTGCTTTATACGGTTTTTATTAAATAGAAGTACATCAGAATAAAGAATTTTTTTTATTACTAGGGTAAAATTATAAATTTGTTTGACTTTTGGGTTAAAAAAAATATAAACAATAGGGGTACCCGCCGGTGCCACCGGCGAGTTCTCCCCTCTTAAGATCCAAGCCCTGGCAAGATTCCAAGGATTTTGTCTTGTTCCTTAGAACCCGCCGGTGGCACCGGCGAGTTCTTGCATGTTGACTTGACCGATCTTGTGGTCTGGTCCGTGGTTTGTTTGACAAGACAGCCCAAAGAACCCGTCAATGAGACGAGCGAGTTCTTGGGTAATTTAGGGTTTCAATTACCATATAAACCCATCAACCCTTGAATCCTTAAACGAAAAACCAAACCCTTCTAAAACCACACTATCTTCACTTAAAAACCCATCCTTAAACAACTTAAACGAAAACCTCTTCATACCAACAAATTTCATCATGTCTAGACCTTATTTTATCCAAATATACTGGGGTGGTGATGTTTCTTTTGTAAACGGAAATGTTATGTGTGATGCTTCTACCAAAAGTACCACTATTGTTTTTCAAAAAATTTCGTACGAAATGTTTGTTGATTTCATTTACGATCAATTTCAACTTTCACGAGAATATTATAATCTGAGGTTCAAACTATTTTACACGTATGATGGTTTTTCTAAAACATCAGAAATTTTTAGTGACTCGAGTCTTGAAGTATTGTATCAATTGGCAGATTATGTGGAAAATTTCATTGGAAATATTCACGTAATTTTGGATCCAATAATATCACTCCAACAATCAAATTGTATGGATCTCCTACGAGGGTTTTATGTATCCGAATCACCTACACAAACAGTTACTACCTTTCCAGGCAATGCAAGTTCACGTGATCATCAAGACGACCCGTCAAGCAATTTTAACATGGGGTAAATTTCAAATCATCAATCAAATGTTGATCTAAATGACGATGAACACGAAGGGTTTGATAACTCGGATGATGATGGTTCACAAAGAAGTGACGATTCTGAATCCGTTCCGTCACGTGATGAATCAACCGATAATGAAGATGGGTATGAAATTAGTGAGCACCATAATTTTGTGGTTAATCAAGGAATCTTTTACGGGGAGATGACCTTTTCTGAAGATTCCCGAGAATTAAGAGATTATGAAGCTACTGATTTTGATGATGAAGACACAATGGATGTATGGAATGAAGAAAGAAAAGAAATCCATGTCGGCATGTTCTTTAAATCAAAATATAATCTAACGCATGCGATGCGATTATGGAATGTTGCACGTAACCGGGAAATGTTAGTTGTTGAAAGTAAAAGTGATGCGTATAGAGCAAAATGCTACACAACTAGCCCCAATTATAGCAGTGATCTTCCCATTAGTCCTCAATGTAGTTGGTTTGTGTACGCTACCAAGCCTAAACATCACAACATGTGGAGAATATCTAGATGGGTCAATGCACACAATTTCTTTGGTAGTGTTATTGGCAACAACAACAGAGGTTTGAAATCTAGATATATTGTAAATCGCATCATCCATTTTATTCGCCAAGACCTTACTTTCCAGTCAAGCAAATTCAGGCACACATTAAAGACACATTAAATGTTGATGTTTCGTATAATAAGGCGTGGAGAGCTCGAAAGTCTGCCATTGAGATAATATACGGTACTTGGGATAGTAATTTTGAAGAACTTCCAAGGTACATCAATGCTCTACAAGAAACAAACCAAGTTATTGTAGAATGGTTACATCATCCGATTAGTTCATCTCAATATCATATGTTTAAGTATGTGTTTTGGGCATTTGGTCCGGTAATCAACATATTCAAGCATAGTCAACCTGTGATATCTGTTGATGGTACGTTTTTAAAGGGATCATATCGTGCTAAGATGTTAATTGCAGTTTTTAAAAATGCAAACAACTACGTAGTTCCTGTAGCTTATGCCATCGTTGATGAAGAAACGACAGATAGTTGGAGTTGGTTTTTGCAGCACTTGTGGTCCCATGTTGGAGTTCATTATGATTTTGTTGGAAGGGGGAAAAAATTGTGTGTTATTTCTGATAGACATAAAGGAATTATCACCGCTATGCACAATGTTGAAGATATGGTAAACAATGTGGTTCATCGATTTTGTCTTCGACACGTGCGTAGTAACATGATGCACAAGTTCAAGGTGTCTAGTTTAAAAAAGATCTGTTGGTTGATTGGATGCACCTCCCAACAAAGGAAGTATGATTT
>BJCM01000309.1:0-14744 GCA_018326385.1 Flaveria bidentis | reverse complement strand
TTTCCCTAATGGGACGTTGACCAAATGGATTTTCTGATACAAATTTTTGCACATTCTCAGATGCTGCCAACCTTTCCAGATAAACTCGAAGGTCTCCTTTTGGTCCTGTAATAAAAAAATCAAGAACATAACCAATCTACTAATAAAAGATAAATAATATTATAGTAAATGTGGCCAAACAGGGCAGGGTAACATGTCAAAATGAGTCCTAATCAGTGTTGTAAAAATCGCTAGGCGCTAGTCGGGCGGTGAGGTGGGGACTAGGGATTAATAGAGATTAGTCGGAATTAATCAAATCAGGCTTTTATGTATAATTTTGCAAATTTATATATAATTTTATACTTTTTTATGAAATAATTTGCAAGTTTGGGGGATAATTTGTAAATTGGTGGATATTGAGGGGGTTAAATGTAAAAATTCAAAAACTTAATAAAATAATCTAACCCTAAAATAGAACATCCTGTTCCCTTCCATCACCGGTTGCAGCATTCTATCATTCCGGTGGCACATCCTCGCCGGAATCTACAAATCCGGCGCCGGAATGGTAAAATCCGGCGGTTATTCTCGCCGGGAACACCACCGATTAGGACGATTTGGTCCGGCTTTGACGGATTTTGACCGACTACCGCCTAGCACCTCCGATTTGGTGAAATCGAAGCGGCTAACCTCCGATTAGCGACTAACCGGCGACTAATCGGAGGCTAGTCGCGATTTTTGCAACACTGGTCCTAATTATAATGAGCGAGTTTTAGCACGGTTTTATATGGGCACCTGGAACAATTTGTTGATTTTTTTATTTGTTTAATTACAAAATCATTAAAAAATTATACTGCCAATTATTTAGGTAATAATCAAATTATCTGAATGATATGAATTCCAAAAATGCTTTTGATGATTTTTTTACCAGTTTCTTTTTAAATAACTTTCTACATTGACCAAATAGAGATACAACATAGCACGAATCAGCCCATTAATAAGTATTTGGATTGCGATTGCCACCTCTAAATAAGAAATAATAATTATATCACAAACCATGAAACTTGAAAGACCTGAGTAAAATGAATTACCTAAGGAATTATCTTCTGTATTCCAGTAACGGTAAGGATAAGGAAAGATAGCGGTGTGTGGCTGAAAATGAGAAAAAAAAAAGAATGTTAATGGAGGTTATAAATTTAACTTTGAAAAAAAGGAAAAAATAAAACAAAGAGAAAAATAACCGGATTTAGCAAAGCCTTGTGTGGAGTATTTTCCACTAAAAGTGTATTTGATTCATCATACTCTCCTATTTCCCATCGAAGATTTGAATCTTTCTTTTCCCATAATTTTCTAAGTTCCTTCAAAATGATTTGTTTACTATTGTTCTCAACACTACCAAAACCAGTGTCAGTACAGTGACTTCGATCCTGCAGAAAAACAAAATCTTAACAAATATCAATGGAATAAAAAAATTATAAATAATATAAACATATTTATTAAAATATTCAAAGTACACTATAGATAAAATATGCAATGTACTTTTGTATCTTTCCATTCCATATTGAAACTAAGAATTTGTATAAATCACATTTTACTTGTATCATCCTAAACATATCAGTTATATCATTTCATCTTTTTTTGATCAAACAATCTAATATAAATAATATATAATAATATAAGTATATTATAAATGAGCTTACCCAACAGAAAAGCAATTTGTGTCGAGTGTCCCCCATAAGAAAGTCAAGAGCAGATTCTGTGTTATGCCTGTACAATGTCGTAAAATACTTAAAAGAATATAAAAAAACAAATCTACATGGGGTGGCATAATAAATTGAGACCTAACTAATAAATAAAAATCCATAGTAAATTTTTAAGAATCTGAAGTTTTTAGGGTACCTTGATGTTGATGTCCAAACACCTACGTTAAATCTCTTCAAGCAAAATTGCAAAAACTCATCACAATAAGGTCTTTTAAACACTGCAGAAGCAAACAAAAATGAGACTCATAATTTTTTAAGCAATATAAAATAATGGAGGTGTTTAGAAGAGAGGGTGGTCTTGTTTAGCAACCGATAAGGTTGTTGCATTGTGACCTTAAGGTCATGGGTTCAAACCATGGGATATAGCCTCCTACACAAAAGTGTAGTGTAAGGCTATATACATAAGATTGCAAAAGCGATCCAACCCTCTCCCCAGACCCTGCGCAAGGCAGGAGCTAAGTCAAGCCCCGTGTATGCTCTTTAGAGGTGTTAAGATGGATGTGTTGTATAGCACGTAAAACTAGCTTAGTAGAAAAAAGTTTTTTCTTAGTCTGGTTCGGGTTAGGTTGACCCAAATACACTTATTAACCAATTTATAAAAAATATAAGATATCGTGTGTTGGTTATGATTACAGAAACACTACTATTACAATGAGTCTAAATCATTAAATATGATATAGAAATCTGCATAAAGCGACTTTCAACACATTTGACATGTTCCCTATTTACCCAGTTTTCTAGATTTGGCCCCCATCAGACACGTTGGAGATAAACACAACCCAGATCACTATTCACTAGAATAAGAATCTAAACCTGCTGTTGACCCATGCATTGTGTCTGCTCTGAATCCTTCATGTGGGGTTGTTGAAAGATCAACAAGCAGCCCAGCAGTATCAATAACAATAAGTTTCCTTCTAGAACGAGAAGGACCAGCTTTTAGTTGGGCAGAACCAATGATCTTACGGTAAAAATACCATGATTCATCATCACATGTAATCGGTAGTTGACCAAATGGGTTTTGCTCTATAAACTTTTGGACATTATCAGATTCTGCCAGCCTTTCTAGATAATTACGTAGGTCACCATTGGGTCCTGCCATGGCAAATTAAGAATATTACAATAAGGTCAGGCAATATTGTGAACTTATTGTTGGATCATATGCCAATGACACAATTTATGATGACATTACCATTGCCATATGATCCTAAGGTGTCACTAAATAATTTAACCAATTATGTATAATGTCATTTGAGTTTTAACACCCCACCAATATTATTGTTGAAAGAAACAATAAATATGAGTACTTTAAATTATGACATATATCAACATTGATTTTGTATGTCTATGATATATATGATATTATATTATACACTTGTTACATGCTATACTTATGTTATTTTCCTTAAAATTCCATTCTGCACTTGTTAAATGCATGAATAAGGCGATGTAGAACATGTTGCATGTCCATGCAACTATCTAGTTAACCATCTTAGTTCTATTACACGTGTGAGATTAGAATGAGAGCAACCATACAAAGAAAATGAAAAAAAAGAAAAAAAGGAAAACTCACACAAGACATCAAGTACAAAAGTAACATTTTAAAATTGTGTTAGCTTGTCCCCTTGGCCATTGAGATCCATTCAGGTGAACAGCTTCCAGGAAGCTACTTTGGCATACGTTTTGTCCATATAAAATGTTGTTTTGTACTTGAAAAGTCATGGTTGTAGGGCATGGTTGAGACAAGTCACAAGATGATATGACTCATTACCTACTAGATCTTACTTGACTTCTGCTCCTTTTCTTTGGCTTTTATCTCCTGAAATCGGCTGAATAAATTAAAGATTCCAGCAGAAATTTGAAGCAAAAAAAGCATAAAACTTCTCTTGTCAGGTCTTGATACATAAGAACTATCACTAACTTACCAAACATTGTGGTGGGTTAGTTTTGAGTTCTTTAGGAATTCTAGAGTTTTCTTCTATTCTTTAGAGACATAGCTTTGTGATAGTTTCAAAAGGGTGTTCTCCATTACTGTCATAAAATATGGGAGATAAGTCGGGACTAGACTTGAGCTTGTTGGTTGCTTGGTGAATCTTCTTTGGAGAAGAAAAGAAACATAGGGGTCCATTCCATTCATCTACATCAACGATCTACCATTTCACTTCAACGTTTGTAGTTCTTAACATCCCATGGTTATTCTAATTTCATGTCACTTGCATATGGATCCTTGGTGTATTTGTTTTAAACAGCTTTAAAAACATGCATGTTTCAAGATTCCGTTGTGTGAGATTTTATATAATACGTGCATGAAAACTCGCAATTGGTGTCAGAGTTACTTATAAAGTTCTTGAAATATTTAATCATAGATCAGTTATAAAGTTTAAAAACCAAAAGTATATGATTTCCAAGTTAGAAAAATGATATACATAAAAGCAACAAGTTTCTTTAAATAAAGTCACCACCATGCACAAGGAGGTAACATATTGCTTGAAAATGTCAAAATTGATGTTCATGTATATTTTGTGTTAAAATGCAAAGCAGGTCATGGCCATTATGTTTGATGTGCTCAAAATTCAATATGGTTGTATATTTATCATTTCCTTTGGTAGTAATTTATATTTGCAATCTATTTGGGGTTGTATAAGTATATAGATTAGTTTGTATTTGTCCCTCCAATATGTAGCGAGATGAAGACTTAGGCATGTGGAGTTTTAACATGGAGTTCGGTTGGCTATAAAAAGGATGTTGGAACAAGGGGTAGCTTAAAATCATGCTTATGGATATTTGTTTGTCCATGGATCTTATGATGTTTTTGCTTGACTCACAAAAACACCAAATCTTTATTAGTTTGGCCATGATGTTTGCATGCTTTGATTGTGTTAAAAATCTAGAAAATTTAACATGTAAAAATTAATTAATAAAAATGTAAATATGCATATAATGAGTTTGATACATTTAAGATTATTATGAATTCAAAACACATAAGTAATGACAAGAAATGAGTTTATGGATGATTAAAAATACTAGAGGACTTTATTTTACCAAAACTCAATAGCTAATAACATAAGGTTTATTAAATGGAATTTGTTGTAATCATTAAAATGATAATTAAGGTTACTAAATGTAACAATCTCAATGCATGAAATGTTGTAATCTTTAACAACTCCTACCATCTCCGATACATTCTTGACCGGGAAAAACTCAATAGCACAAACTTCTTAGAATGGTTTTGTAATATTTGGGTTGTGTCCTTGACGGACCATCCTCAAGACCCCTAAATCAAACGTATCCAAGGCTAAAAAGGATATGTGGGCTAAACACATAGATGACCCACAACGTGTCCAATCTCATGTTAGTCTCTACGGAAATATATCTTCAAAGAGATTTAGGGTAGCATAAGGCCTTTGGAATGATCTTGCAATTGAAGAGCATGTTTTAACAAGAAGGCCAACAAAAGTCTTATGAGAGCTTTAATGCTCTTTAAAAGTGTCATATGAAAGAAAAGATCTGGTAAGCCCTCATGTGCTAAAACTGAAGGGTCTCGTTAAGACTTGAAAGGCCTCGGTTCGCCTCAAGGCTTACGCCTCGTGAGGCGAACTGAAAATGCCCCGAGGCTCAATTCCATTCTTTTAAACTTTGAACCCTTGTGAAGCTCCTTAATCGAAGGATGTGCTTAGGACTTGGGAGCAACAAAAGCTTTCATTGCCAATGAGTAACAAAGACAATGGCTTTAAAAAACTCCGGGTGGAGTGTTTAGAAAACATAAACACCAAAAACTAGGTCACTTACATAATTGATTGACAAGAACTTTAAATCTACTCCTCTGCTCAAAAGACTCAAAGGAAGTTGTTTTCTTGACATGTTCGGTGTGTCGGAGTGCCTGAAAGAATATGTGTTACACCCGCCAAGGTTTTATGCTACAAGCACAGTCGCACTAAAAGCTTGGCTCACAAGCAAACACCCATCTACATTGGCTTCAACTTCGTTTTTCATCATATTAAGGGTGATTCTTCCTAAATATAGCCTGGATTCTCCCGTCAAGAGTCACTTGAACATCTTACCTAAAGTCTTCCGACCGAATATGATAATGCATATAAAACGAGCTACTATCATTTCTTCATTATAGATTGAGATCTTCGAACTTGATGCACAAATAGATAGAATAGCAGCAAATAACATCTTTCGAGCCTGCATATTCGTGGAACTCAATCTCATTTAGAAAGCCTTCTCTCTATCTTTCAGCAACTGAATGCTATTAATAGTGGCTTAGGAAAGGACATTAAAATCAAATGTGCTCGCCCAGCGAGAAAGGCCCTACCCTACCAACCAAGTAAAAATAAAAAAAGAAATAAGAGAACGAAAAGAGAACTTCGTATTTTGTTAACTCTCCAGGAGTCATGTTTAACCTTGAATGCTATTAATAGATTCTATTGCAATAGTCCCTCGGTCTCGGAAGTAATAACGAAAATGGCTAACCCAATAGTAGATTCGTCAGCTACCACTGTTGGAACCAATGAAGCAAATGATTGACCCATCATATAATTCGAAGAAACGGAAAATACCAAAAAATTCGAATTCACCGCTAATAACATTGATTAATTGGCAGACATATTAGGAATATTCCATCAATTAAAGAGGATTCCCTGAATACCTAAAATAGAGATGATTATAGACCGTAAAATATTTGATAGGATTTGTTTCTTGAACGTAGAATGTAAGAGAAATTCAAATGTTAGAACTCCAGAACCTACATTATAAAACATAGTTGATTAAATCGAGGAGATTTAAAATCTCCTCCCATAACCAACTATGAGTTCCATTGGCTTGTAAGTCATAAAGCTGACTAATGTACTGAAATCTTCTCCATTTACTACCCGAACAAGGTGCGGCATGGACTATTGTATAGGTAATTGCCTTTCTTTTGATTCTATTACGTGAATTAACTGATTTGTGATGCTTTCCAAGATTTCATCAAAGGTGGAGCGCTTTGGGGATCAGATTCTATACTTTCAATAGTTGTTCCCGAATTTAAGGAGACCCTACGTATAATCGATTGGCAAGAACTTTAAATCTACTCCTTTGCTTAAAAGACTCAAAGGAAGTTGTTTTCTCGACATGTTCGGTGTGTCCAAGTGCCTGAAAGAATGTGTTATACCCGCCAAGGTTTTATGCTTCAAGCACAATCCCACTAAAAGCTTGGCTCACAAACAAACACCCGTCTACATCAGGTTCAACTTTGTTTTTCAGCATATTAAGGCCCTTTGTTTGATTTGTTGCCATGACTTAAGATTTTTTCTACACTTAGTTCCTCATGGGTCTTCGGATGATAGAAAACACTCACGTGTTCGCAGTTCAGTTGCTTTTAGGTCATACTTTCTGTCGGGACTCAGGAACATAAGAAGCAATGACTGTTGTGGCAATGGGTTCTTCAATTTGAATCAGGCTAATGTAATGCCTTCAACTTATTAGTGGTGAGCTATGAAGAATAGCTTCTGAATCCGATCTTGTATGGACTTGATTTTCCGTCTAGGAACAAACACATGAAATTAGATTTGGAGGTCTCCTGATTGTATCTTTTTTCATACGCCATTGTTCTTGTTTTTTGCTTTTTTTTTTGAAGTCTAACAGAATGTATCAAGGAGGGAACTTAAAGAAGGGTGAGTCATAACACATCATCGGATGATGTAAATCCGGATCAAGGTAATGGATAGATGCAAATTTGAAATGACAAAATACAGAAAACGAGTTAGTCAAGATACAAAAATCACCACTTGGGCAATTTGTTAGGCAATTCTAGAATCGAATCAAGATACAAAAGACACTTGTTGGGTTTGTGAAGGCTTTTAGGCTTGGACCTATGTTTAGTTTTTTTTGTTCACTAAGTTGTAAACCGTATTAGTCTTTGTATACCGATGTCATGTATTGTTATATATGTACTGAGCTAATAAAGAGAAACTCTAGTTGTAGCCCGTGGATTTAGGTCTCATTGAGAAAACTACATTTATATTCTTGTGTTGATATACTGCTCTTGGTGTCTCCGCTACGTAATACGTAACAACTTGATCTTACTCTAGACTCTAATAAACACCATTCAAGGATGTCACACTTGAACTAGCAATAATTATTAACCTAACTCACAATCTAGTGAGATAAATAAACATAACATAATTTTGATCATAAAACTCTCTAGCCGATTCATGTGTGCTTATCAATTGCAAATAGTGAAAAGACAATAATTACTTGATGACTCACGTAGCTGGTTTTTTGCAAAATAAAAGTTTTCTTTAGAAAAGTAAAATGTAGTAACATAAGTAATAAATAAAATTAACTAGGAAAATAAAAATATAATTAGCATAATTTTAGGTGGCAACATGGGTGAGTAAAGGTTTTATGCATACGATCACATTGGGTGATTCCCGTGGATCAAACTGACCCAAATTTTACCCATGTAATATGGCCCATAGTGTTTCGGTATGGATCCAGCTTCTCCAACAACCCGTATTTGGATAAGCAAGGTCACCGATATCAATTGCCCTAAGCATAGACTATTATAACAATAGTCGTACACACTTAATATATAACATGAACACAAATATGAACAACACACCCTAATACTGAGAGGTTCAAACCATGCTCATGTCGAACAGGATCCGACCCAGGTCCAGAAATTGAAAAGGAAAAAAAATAGAGCACTACCATATTGCATGCACAAGGGGGTATTAGGGGTGCATCAAGGAAATGCAACGCAAACAGATGTTGCAGTATACTCGGATCAGCGTGTCACGCATTATGCGCAAAATTTATAACTTAGGCTCAAGTGTTGTAAACAAGTAGCACATGAGACAAGTAGAATTACTAAGACGTGTGCCAACAATAAGAACGATTTACTCATATTTCTACCATCGGGTAAAAATGGTTTAAATTTCCCCTAATCCCATATTCTTTATGTATTTCCCATTAATCAATTCCAAGAACATTACCACCCCAGGCCAATTATTTCATCATACATAGTTGTTCACTTGTTCTTTACTAATTTTGACAAGTTGTATCACATGCAATCCATTCAGATTATAACATAAATCGACTCGTTCATAAGTAAATGGTAAGAATTAAGCATATATAAATGGGCATAATGACTTACCTAAACCATTATCTTGGGTATTTCGGTAACTGTAGGAATAAGGAAATATTGCAGTGTATGGCTGAAAATGGAAATGAGAACATGTGATAGAAATTAGCACCTTTATATGGTAATAAAAAAGACAAAATAGAAAAGAAAAAGACAGCTTACAGGGTTGCGTAACGCCTTGTATGGAGAATCATCCAAAAAAATTGTGTTCGATTCATTATACATTCCTTTATCCCATGGAAGCTTAGGATCTTGTTTTTCCCATAACTTTTTAAGTTCTTTTAATACCAAGGGCTTCTCACTATTCTCAATAGTATTAAAACCTGTGTGGGTACAATGAAATTGATCCTGCACAAAAATAGTTTCATCATGTTACTGAACAAATGAATTGACATTATAATCAACAAAAGAAATGTAGTGGAAGTTTATAGTACTATATCATACACATAATAATAGTTAGTACATGGCCTTACCCAACAGAAAAGCAATTGATGTTGAGGGTCAATTGCAAGAAACTTAAGAACACCCTCTATATTCCTTCTGAAGAAGGTTATCACAACACCGAAAAAGTTGCATGAGGTTAAGAAAAATGAACTGGATAAACGATTCCTGTAATGAACTACTTCCAAAAAAGTATTGGCGGCAAATGGGCGGGTTGGATATCAAGTAGTTTATTTGGTAAGAGTCAAAACAGGCATGCCATTTTATGACTGAAAAGTAAGTTTTTCAAAAAAAAAATGTGCATCAAATATGATGATAAGTTATTTTAGAAATAATTTAATTCCTTGCAAAACAATTTAGGATGCGCCCAGCTTCCTTCCATCAAAATTTTAAATTCGACCCATTTGACCCACTATATGATAGAGTTAAAAATATAGCCCGAATCAAGCCATTCATAAGTAAATGGGTCAACTATGCCACCACTATATACAAGGGATAAAAGCAATAATATGATGAAAATAGAGCACCTTGTTCGTGATGTCCAAACGCCTACATTGAATTTCTCAAAGCAAAATTTTAAAAATTCATCACAAAATGGTCTCTTAAACACTGCAATAGGCAACAATAGTAAAGTTACCAATTATTTAAAATGAAAAGAGTAAAAGAACTTCAAATAACTGATCTTCGAACCAAATTTCAACCTGCTTTTGACCCTATTATTGTGTCTGGTTTGTAAGCTTCATCTGGATCTGCTACAATGTCAACAAGCAAACCATTTACATCAAGAACAAGAAGTTTTTTTCTTACTTGAGAGCAACCATTATCCCCACAAGAGTTATCTTCATTATTAATTTGATCACCACATGCTTCGGTTGCATCTAACTTTGATTCTTCCATCACAATCATATTCTTGCTCTCATTGATTTCTTGCCCAAGGTCTAGTTGTTCAATTTGGGTACACTGCATCAAACTTTCATTCCCATCATTAAATGCACAATCCGGTTTAACTACCACTTTTGTATTTAAAAGTTCTTCGGAACTTGGGCCCTTCTTGGATTCAGAATGGTCCATATGCTTTTCAAGCGAAATATTTCTCCTTTTGGCAGGAGGGCACTCGTCCTCCATAGTTCTCTCCTCCTGAAAATACATAAGTAGCATCAAAACGTTTGTAACTCATTGTAGCATGAATACAATTCTCAAGATGTAAGTGTGTGATTCGATTAAAGTCTTCTTAATACTTTCATTTACTATAACCTGACTTAACAAGGTCAAACAGTTTCATGAAATTGATGTTGATAATTTCCGCAAGAAATACACTCTATATTGTACCCAACACAAAATTAAAATTGAAATAACTTATAGGAACTTGAAACAAAAGAGGCCATCACAGGAGTTAAGGAGCACATTGTCTTCCACAATTATGTTCATTAGAATGTCGCATGTGTCACAGATCTAAGAAAGAATTCAAATTCTTCATCTCTAAAGGCCGAGATTTGTTGCATCTTACTTTCTACTTCACGTATTCAGCATATTACAACTACACGTTAACAATACTTTCCAGATAAATGCAAAAACGAGCAGAAGAAGAGCAATTAACACGAGAATTCTACCCAGGGCACGAACATTTGTCATTCAAATTACTCCGTAAATGTGCATCTGCGTGAGAAAGAATCAATTACCTAGTAAATTCAAGTCAGCAAACTTGAAAATCGACCTTCAATTGAAGCAATACGTTATAGATTACCACAGATAAGACGACAATTGGAGAAATAAACAAGTTTGAGGAGGAGAAAATGGGACAGAGGATGAAGAAACCCGCCGTTCGCCGTCGCCGTTGACCACCGTGGGGATTAGAGTGAGATTGAGTGGATTGTTGAAGCGCAGCCAAAGTATAAGTATCGAGGGATTCAAACAGAGACTCACGCGCACATCAACTACTCCTGTTTGGGTTCCTTGGAAGATTGCTTCCCTAATTGCTAAGAATATTCTCTCCTCTCTATTTCGGGGTTCTCTAAGAATAACCAACGTTACTTGCGCTTTACGGCGTGACCGTACGGTAATATTCATTCACGTGAATGATAATGCGTTTCTTAACTTTTTTTACTTTGGCAATAACATGGCCACACCTACGGCATAAGCATGCGCTTACGAACTTCCTTACTCTCAGTGGCATTTATTTATATTAACGTGATTATCCCCACCCCCCCATATCTCAGCGCAACCCGATTATACTAACATATATAGTTGACCATGTGTTTACAAAATATCTATGAATTTCGTACACACGTATCGCGGTGATAATGTCATGCTAAAAAACACGTTTGACTATCCAGCTTCTTCCCTTATCTTCCTTTTAGCAGTTTTTTGTACTTTCATCACTTTTTGCTCAAGCTACTTAAGGTACTCAAACTCTATGTGTTCATAGGACAAGGGAAGAAATGAAGATGTCCGATAGAGGCATATGGCACTCAAGTAGTTGATCATGTTTTATCTATCTACTTCTTTGTTTAACTAAGGTTGTTGCTCAGTTGCCACAACCTCTGTCTAAATGTTTTCTTGAATTGGGGAGAGAATAGTAGCATATTTGTAGAGTTTTTTCCTCTTTTTTTCTTCTTTGATCTTTGTGAGCAATTCTGCATCCTTAACCACCATTCTCTCCTTTGACAGCTCAATGTCAGCTAGTTCATTCAACTCTTCTAAGGGAAGAGAAATGAGTTCATCAATGTGGTAGTTTTTGGTCTCCAAGTAGTTTAATTTGGTTGCCCTTAACTCATCATCTTGAGTTTTTAGCCTGGAGGCAACCTTGATTACGGCTTCCATGAAGCCTGGGGTCCCTCTTGAACTTTCTCCCCTTAGCTTCTTATTTTTTTCTCTTTCCTCCTCAATCTCCTCATGAGTCAACTTCCTTTTCTCTTTGTCACTCACAGGCTTTGGTGACGCAGGGTGGAGAGAGCTTTAGCCTTTATTTCTTGGTTCAGCACTTGAGCTCTGGCCAAAGAGAGGTTATAAAGCACCTTCACCAACTGGTGCCTCATTGAGGGTAGAGGGTGTTGAAGTAGTTCATGTCTCAAGGTTCACAAGTTCTACCATTAGACCTTTGGTCAAGGTTTCCTCTTTAAAGCTAATCTTAGGGTCCACCTCAACATCCAATTGACCAATGGTATTGCCTATTAACCTCTGTCTTCTTCTTAATCTGAACTCTTCAACCACCCTGTCTTAATTCTTTTGAGCTAGTCTATCACATTGCTTGTTTTGACTTGGGTTGGCAAGTGGCATATGAACTTGATGAAGACTCTCATAGTACTTTAGGGTCTGAAAGTTGAAAACTTCTTGTTGCCCCTTAAATCTAAGGAGTATCAGGGCTTTCCTGTCAACATCATACCTCTATTCAAGTATTTCATTCTCAACATCACAGGGTTGATAGATATAGCCCTCTGAATACCCTCCTCAAATAAACTTTGTATGAGTGAGTCCACAACAATATGGACTTGAGGAGGATGCTGAGTATGGACATATACAAGTGAGGGTGGTGAATCCTCTATATCCATACTCTGAGAAGAACTCACAGGTTCTATGATTGTAGGTAGGACTTTCTCCCTCTTTTTTCTAGCATCACCCTCTTGCACAAGGGAGCTGGAGGTTAGGTCCACCATATTCATAGGCTCTTATGGCCCTAGTTGAGTCCTCCTAAGTGGTCCATTAGCTAGCTTGCCCTTGAGATCGGTGATCTCAAGTTGCTTGTCATTAACCCTCTTTTGTAAGGTGGCCTGAGATTCCAGTTGACTGACCTTTGAAACTAAATACTGCAAGTTTTAGTCAATTTGTCCACCTTTAGTTTCATACTCCCCTCATCTTCATCTAAGAATCATAGGAGATGAGAGAATAGGACCAAGTTTTAGTCAATTTGTGCACCTTTAGTTTCATACTCCCCTAATCTTCATCTAAAGAATCATAGGAGACGAGAGAATAGGACCAAAGTATTCTTCCTCAACACCAGCACTAAGTTCTTGGCTGCTAGATTTCCCCTCAACCATGACAGTTTCAGTTGAAATGTCAATGGGCTAGGTTGACATGGTTTAGATAATAAAGATCTAATCACTTGCATAAGTGAGAGCCTCTTTCATATAGACCTCCTGAATAGGGTAAGGAAGATCCACCTTAGTTGTGGGTGGATGATGTGGGCTAGACATAGGTGAGTCTAAAGCACTCATCTTTCCTTGAGTAGGGGTTGACAAGAGAGACTCATGATACTCACTAAATCCCATGTCTTCATTATCATTGAATTTAAAGTTAGGAATTTGTTGGTTTAGATTAAGAGGCTGGGGATGGTAGTTTTCCCCTAAAGGTTGTTCACTTGAGTTATAAGGCTTTGAGTGAGGGATTAAGGTTGTGGGGGTTGTGAGCTCATCAGGCTAAGCATGAGGAACCTCAACACTGATTAGTGAAGTGATAGAAGTAATTTTCTCCTTATGAGAAGTGGGTGCTCTAGTGTCCACTTATTCATGTGTAGGTCAGTATATGGGGGCCTACACAATCTGAGTAGATTGTGCAAGGGTTTGTTTGGATCTTCTTGAGTAAGTGAGTGTTATTTGTGGTTGTATGGGTGGTTCAGATGTAGTATGTGTGGGTTCAACACTAGCTGGTGCTGCTGGTTGTAACCTTAACCAATGAGCTTTAACATTTTTAGGATTAGGGATGTTTCTACCCCTAAGAAGCCCATAGTAGGCTTTCTTATTGTCTTGAAGATGTCAGGCTTTATTTGTCCCATTTTTAAAACATTTCTTGTTCCCCTTAACTGTGAGCCCAGTTCATAGTTAAAAACGTGTTAAACATATCTAGGGAACATGTAATATTCTAAGGAGTCTAAGTTTGCAAGAAAATTTGTATATACAAATCAAGAGTACTTAAACTTGACCTCTTGAACCATGCCATGGACTATATAGGAAAGGTCCTCTTGAATTTGATCCCAACCTCCATGCTTGTTTGATAGACAGTGGAGTATAGATACGCCCTTTAATGTAGAAACTGCCATAGGTAAGTCTACCAGGATTTCTTAGATGATAGAAAATTGTGACTTAGAATAAGAAGGTCACAAGTTTCCTATTCGACCATTCGTGATAACCTTAAGCGGGTTCGATGTAGTCCTAGGAATGGATTGGTTGGCGGATTATAAGGCGAACATTGTGTGTCGCAAGAAGATGATTCGATTGACAGCGCCTAATGGGAGTTTGTGTTGAATTCTTTATGCCTAAGACACATAGAACATTGATGTGGTTAGTACGTTATGATCCAAGTCGGGTCATACCCAATAACAAGCTTAGCAAACACCAATTAATGTTTAATTGATGATATGATCATGCAATTAAATAAATACACCAATTTTAGAAAATGGGTTTTCTAAATAAATTGTATGTGAGAAAGAACAACTTATAAGGATA
>BJCM01000308.1:0-10174 GCA_018326385.1 Flaveria bidentis | reverse complement strand
ATCCGATCTGTATCCGAATCCGAATAAATCGATCCGAATCCTTATTCGGATATTCGGATCGGATCTCATCCGAATCCGAATTCCTTATTCGGATTTCGGATATTACAATTTTTTATTCGGGTTATTCGGATTATTCGGATATCCGAATAATCCGAATAATCCGAATAAGACTTCAAGTATATTTCTAGCCCAAAACTCATTACTCAACTATCTATTATGTTTTCAACTCAATACACATGAATATTTACACATTTTAATCATAATATTAAATAATTATGCAATAATTGACCGTTGTTTTAAATTATTTACACATTTTAGTCATAATCTTAAATAATTATGCAATAATTGACCGTTGTTTTAAATTAGAGATTCTAATCTTTGTGTTTCATACAATTACCTATTATATTTTAATTTTGAATTTGTGTACAATTTATTTTTTTAAGTTTTATATTTTTTATTGTGATTTTCAACTTATAAAATATTAAAAATTAAAAAATTAGCAAAAAAAAAACAAAAACAAAAAAAAACAAAAAGTTCTATAAAAAATCTTATTTGGTTTATTCAGATTATTCGGATAAATTCGGATTATTCGGATATTATCCGAATCCGATCCAAATTGAATTCGGATAGATTCGGATCGGATAGAAAATTTCTTATTCGGATCAGATCGGATTTCGGATAGAGTCTTGAAATTTTCAAATCCGAATAATCCGTTATCCGATCCAATGAACAACCCTACTTACCTTTCTTACACACATCCCACGTTCCACACTTAAAACGTCTTGTATAAATTGTTGATGTTCTAAAAGAACCAAAATACACATCGAAGATGTTCTAAAATAACCAAAAGACACATTGAAGAGTCTATCTCAATCTTATTAAATGGCCATGTGTGTGATTCATTCTTAAGTTAGATAACTATTTATGTAAAATTATTATTTAAATGGTTTGTATAAGATTATATGAAGATCAAAACTATATATGACCATTTATTTGTAAATAGAATTTATATCTAGCATGATATAAGCCATAAATATTTAAACACAGTAAGCTACGTGATCTAATCACAGATTAGATTTATAAATAAAAATGTTTATTAAAAATCTAAGTTATACGTAACCACTTTCCAGTGTCATATTAGAATGACAACACTTTAATCCTTACGATTTTTGGTTATGTATCCATATATCCTTTTAACTCAAACGCCTTTTTAATCTACTCTAATGATCCTTATACTATATATATATATATATATATATATAATAATTTATTTTAAAAAAATTTGGGTCCTCACGAGATTGAACCTCCCTAAAGAGTGACATATGTTCGAGTCGTTTTGTGTCACCCGTCCACCGTCCCCACCCCTTTTGAACCATAAAACGACAAATCGTCACACACTTTCTGCGTTTTTACTCGTCATCCTATATTTAAAGCACAACATATGAAAACAACACTTTTAAATTCCAACTCCTTTTTCTTCACCTTTCAATAGATAAAGTGTGAAAAAAGTTACAATTTATAATTTATAATAACTTTTGCAGGAACATTTTTATTTTTTTAACCCTAAAAAAAGATTTTCCCTTCCCCCATGATTTTTATTTTTTAACCCCAAAAAAAAGTTAATTTTTTATATTTTTTTAACCCACAGTATCATAAAAAAAAAGAAATTGAAAAAGGAAGGAATCGAAAACGCAAAAGGTATAATAATTTCCCAAATAAAAACCAAATTTCTTCCAAATATAAACAACCATATTCTGCATTCCCCTTCTCCATGATTTCACATTTCAAAGGTTCTCTCGGCATTAATTCCGACGAAGTTTGTGTTCATCAATTCCGATCATGTATTCATCAAATTGTGATTAAATTGTTTAGTAATCTGTGGATATTAGTCTCATTTCATGCAATTTTGACTTAATATCACACGATTTTCTCGATTTGGGGTTGATTTCCAGTGGTTTTCCAGCTTCAGGTCAGTTGAACTTACCGGCGTTTATAAATTATAACGATTAGTGATATTACTGTTTGATATTCCGTCCTTTAATCGTTGTATATCTTCATGAATTAAGATCGTAATTCACATTTCAAGTGTAACATCTGTGAATCTGTGATAACTTGATTTATTGAACAAATGCTTCAGTAGATGAAATATTTGAAGAATGTTGTATTACTTTTGTTGCATACTACTGTTGTATGCATTGTTATGGTAAGAATGTAAGATGCAGAATGTTGTATTACTTTTGTTCTTCACATTTTCTGACTTCAGGGTTGGACTGACAAGATGAGATTGCAGAATGAGAACTCAAGGTTAATTTTAACAAGTTTTACTGGTGTTGTCCTTGGTTTCTTTTTAGGAGCATCATTCCCAACAGTTTTATTCAATAAGGCATGCACTATTGTCTTCCTTTATTCTATAATTCATTCAATCTGATTATAATGATATAAGCCTATAACCAATTACATTCGATTCTACCGGAAAATTACAGGAAATTAGTAAGTTTCTGTGTATCAACTATGCAGAAAACAAACCTATACTCTAACCTGCCGCCCTCCAATTATCTTGAACACCTTAAGGAGATGTACCCGGGCCTCTCGACCCAAAGGCTCCTAAATGTCTGGTCTTTTCTTCAGCACAATAATGGCATGACATCACCTAATGGTACAAAGGTGAAAGTTTTGTACCATGTTGTGTAATAAAATCAATATATATGCATGTGGAAGGCATAAACAGATGTACTTTATTTGTTTTAACTACTTGCATTACAGATTTGGGCTGCAAAAAACCCTAGAGGTGCGGAAAGGCTACCCCCCGATGTAATTGAACCTGAGTCTGATTTCTATCTCCGCAGGTTGTGGGGTAACCCTAGTGAGGTATATTTCTACCACAACTATATTATGCTGCTACGTTAATTATATAGATAACGAATTTACATGTATACGTATTTATTGTTTTTTGGTCCTGAATTTTAAGCTTGATAATGGTCAAAAGACATGACACACAATCACTAGATTCATTTAAAAAAGAGATTTAAAAGTTATTCTAAGATGATGTGGTTGAACAAGTAGATTGGTTTTCCTTGCACTGACTCACTTGATTGGTTATATGTTCTTGTTATTTTCTTTATCAACCATTTACTACATTACCTTTATATTATATTTTTGCATTACATCATTTGTTAACCTAACTGATTAAGTCTGAATGCTGTTGATTTAATTTGTTATAAATATTAATCTGGTAGTGTGAAACTTGCAGGACTTGATTACTAAACCGAAGTACCTTGTAACGTTTACTGTGGGTTATGAGCAGAAGGAAATAATTAATAAAGCAGTGAAGAAGGTTGGGTACTTGTCCTCTTTCCTTCTTACATGTGTCAATTCAACTCGTTTACTTATGATTGGGTCGAACTGGGTTGTGTTTTATGTTGAAAAGGTCAAACATTAAAATTCAGCTTAAAGGGGAATGGATCAAGCTGGTTGAAAGTCACCTTAGGTCTATTTTTTTATAATGATTTTGTGACCATAATGGAATTCTTAACTATTTATAAAAAAAATGGAGAAAAAGTGCCTTGTGTCTCACCTAAACCATACCAAAGAATTACTTGTCTAAACCTGGATTTTTTGAAACCCGATAACCACCAGTCTGGCCAGCCCATCTTGCCACTGTTTGTCCATATGTGAATATATCTAATTTCAGTGCTTTTAGTTCTCAGAAAACTTCTCTATTTTGCTCTTTCATTATGATGGTCGAATAAGTGAATGGAGTGAATTTGAGTGGTCAAAGAGGGCTATACATGTCAGTGCTCACAAACAAAGTAAATGGTAACTTTTACATAATTATATTGAATCTGTAAATCTCAAGTGTTAGATTAATGAGTTATTTGTTTAATAAAAACCCCATGAAATTGATTGTAGGTGGTACGCTAAACGTTTTCTACATCCAGACATTGTGGCACCCTATGATTACATATTCATTTGGGATGAGGATCTTGGATTGGATGACTTTGATGCTGAAAAGTATGTAAATATCTCTAATATCTTCTTATGGGAAGTGGCAACGTTGAGTGTTTATTTATAATGAGTTGATTTGGGCTATGCTTTATTGATAAAGGGTCAAAACAGTTAAACTAAGGAGGATTAGCCAAAAGGGAAACATGATGAAAGTTGTCCAAACCGTGTTTCATATTTATAAAGCCTTCTAACTCACTTTAATTAAAATGATATTATAATTGAATAATCTTTGTAATCAGTTTTGACATGCTAATTATCTTTTAAAAGATTGGACCAAAAGTGGTCCAGGTCTGCCTGACCCGATCCATTTCAGTCCAGCATAAAATTACCCATTTTGAATTGTTACCGAACCCAGCTGACTTGTTACCCTCCCTATGGTATTTAGGTACATAGAACTGATTAAGAAGCACGGTTTAGAAATTTCTCAGCCAGGCTTATCGGAAAATAGTGGTCACCTATCATGGCAAATGACCAGGAAACGGAATGATACTGAAGTGCACAAGTAAAGCTTTCATTTTTATTCATTACCATATATGCCTTTATTTTGGCTTGAATATTGTTTCACTTATTTACCTCACAGGTTAGCAAAGGAAAGAGACAGTTGGTGTTTGCACCCACATTTACCACCATGTGCAGCGTATGTTTGCTATCATGTAATTTGAAGAATAGCATGTTGTTCTTTTTTTGGCCGCTAATAAACTGAATAGTTCTCTTAAAGACTTTATAATACACAGATTTGTTGAGATAATGGCCCCTGTGTTTTCACGGAATGCATGGCGTTGTGTCTGGAATATGATCCAGGTTTTTATGCCTGTTTTTATTGTAATTCATTTTGTTAGGTGAAAGTTCATTTGATAATCACAAAAAAACTTGAGAAAAAAGAAACACTTTGGGCCCTTAAAAAGTTAATCAAAGGCTGAGATTGTGCTTCTTCACATGTCAAGGAATGTCACAGGGGTTCTTCACATGTGAAGAAAAGTTCTTTTATCCAAGGGCCAGGACTGGTTCTTTTCTCCTGGTGTTGTTTAGGGTCCTTCGAAAATCTGCCCATAGGTTATCATTGTAATGAATCTTTTTTTAACGATAATAAAATAATAAATGCATTAGTTATTGATAAAAAGTTTTATTTGTACAAAAAAGTGTTTGCAGGTCAAACCAACTTGGCCCAGCCTGTAATATCATTTTGCCCCAATGTTATCACCGCAACCACTAGTATTTTTCTTACTGTAAGCATGAATATCATTTTTATATCTGCAGAATGATTTGGTTCATGGATGGGGTCTTGATTTTGCCCTTAGGAGATGTGTAGAGGTGAGTGTTTGCATTCAAAGTACTCTTTTAAGTATATAGATTTGCACTTTCAGATTGATGTCACACTTGTTTTCAATAAGATCAACATACATGTCTAGTTATGTTGATTTCTTGAATCTTGATACAGCCTGCTCATGAGAAGATTGGAGTTGTAGATGCTCAACCAATAGTTCATCAAACACTGCCTTCACTTGGGAACCATGTGTGTCTTGTTCTCGATATGAGTTGGTTGAGTAAATGGTCAAAAACAGATGGTTCTTTGTAATGAACTAATGATCGACCCAAAACATCTTCTGTTAAACTTGAACTTTTTTTACAAACAAATAGTGTGTCAGATATGATTACAAAAATTATTTGTTTCAATGATAATCTAGTTTTATGAATATAAACAATTAAGGAGGTTTATGCATCAGTATGGGTCACTTTGAAGTCATTTAACCTGTTTTATTTATAGCTAAATTTTCTTTATTTTACCCATGGATCAATTTAATTATAGTTGAATTTGGTTGTTTTTTCAGGGCTTAATAGACAAAGGAAAGACACCACGAGAAGCGGTAAAATGTAGAAATATTATTTATCATGCATTTGCATTTGCCTTTGGAGTTCTCATGACTTGTAGTAATGCCCTAGTTAATATAAAGAACCCGTAATCTAGCTAAAGCTTTCTGTCCTTTTGGTATCAGGTGCGACAACGGTGTAAAAGAGAATGGATAACGTTTCATGTAAGGATGCGATTAGCAGAAAGAGCATATTTTAACCTCACGGAAAGGGCAACAAATCAAACC
This sequence comes from Flaveria bidentis, assembly GCA_018326385.1. Classification (NCBI taxonomy): domain Eukaryota; kingdom Viridiplantae; phylum Streptophyta; class Magnoliopsida; order Asterales; family Asteraceae; genus Flaveria; species Flaveria bidentis. Next base: position 4,073 of record BJCM01000308.1, on the reverse strand, counting down.
TATACCACACACTATTACATATAAAGCACATTCAGAATAGCCTAAAACGTCAAAGAATACATCCAACAACCGTCTTATGATTTGTTTCTTTTTCTTTTTTAATTTTTACATGAAGTGAAATTCTATTGATGATGCAAAACAAATGAGTGAATGACTTAACCATCTCATTAAATTAGTCTATCAGACATCCAAACATCTATATATTCTAATAAGTAGTATCTATCGTTCATGTTGTGACCATGCCCTTGTGCTAGGGTTCCATGGTGTACCTACCACTAGCTCATCCCATGCCCATTCTATAGCTCACGCACATGATAGTTTTCATTAAGATCATGTTCGGAATTGCTTATTTACATCTCTTTTTGACTTCTCAAAAGGAGTTTTGAGAAATTTAAAATTTTAACTTCTCAAAAACTCTTTATCATTCTCACATCTTCATTTTCATCCAAACACATTTTCACATCCTTTTAACTTATCTTTTTTTTTAATTAAAAGAAATTTTTAATAAGCAATCCCAAACATCTACAAATCAAATATAAGTACACTAGCCTAACCACCCTTGTATTACACAGGTTAGAAAAACTTACAATTTCATGTAAATAATAATAAGTGATTTATGCATGTTAATATGATAAAAAGTTTTTTATGCAAGATAATATAAGATAACAATGTAAAAAGAACATAACGGGTAATAAAATATATTTGCTTATAACGTGACACGTAAAAAACTTTAATACATTGGACGAAATATAAAATTTTTACAAATATCTAAAAACCTCCTTATACACAACATTTGACGTTTTATTTGTAGTCTCATCATTCTTGTCTAATATAATCATCTTTTTAATTCATCTCTTCTCGTAACTCGTGACAATGCAACGTAAAGCTGATCATGTGTGAAAACTGGTTGTTTTAAAAACAAACCAACTCTTGATAAAGATTGACACTGACTCTTATTTATTGTCATGGCAAAACAAACAGTTAAAGGAAATTGTCTTCTTTGAAACTTAAAAGGTATACTCTTGTCAGTTGGTATCAATGAAATTGTAGGGATAAAAGTATGTTTTCCAATGTTACTCCCAGATATAACCTCTGCTTCTATAACATGTTTTCATAATGATATGACTTGTAAACGTGTTCCATTACATAAGCCACTTTTTTATCAATATTTCTAAGAAGTATGACCGGAACACCGACCTTTAACACTAACCTGTGATTGGGTAATCCGCCAAGTTTTATACCTTTGAGTATATCCGGGGAATATAAACTTTCATCTAAATTAGAATTTATCATTTTTGTTTGACATATAGAATCAGAACTAAGATATTCCATTTTTTCACCCGGGAAAATTGAAAGCAATTTTTCATTTATCTCATAGTGAAAGATAAATCTTTCTCATCCTGTTAAAGAAAAAAAGTAACATAAAAAATCAATAACACATGGTAATTATATGTTATAAATTTGAGAATAATCATATTTTTTTAAAGAAAATGCAAACTGTAGATTTTGAATAATGATGTTAATTTTTTTGTTCAGCTTCTCCTTATTGGTTGTATAACTTTTAAGTTCTCCAACCTTAGCAACTAAACCGATGACATCTACATTTCATTGTATAAAAATTATTTAGGAAAACTTATTAAAAAATATAAATTTTAATTTTAATTAAAATATATGATACAATATTAATTGTTTTTACTTAGTGGTTGTTCGTCTGGCAAGGTCTTTTCAACAGTCATGACAGATTTTCACTTTTATTTCTATTTTCAACGTAACGGTACTTGGTTTCATTTAGAGCAACTCTAGGTTTGCGAATTAAATAACAACCTGAATTAAATTGATAAATTATTCAAATTGAGAAAGAAGTAAACATAAAATGTCGAACTTAGGAAACCACTTCTTCAAAACGTTACCTTGCATTGTTGTACCCTTAAACAAAAAAAGATAAAATATTTATATATAAATATAGACCGCAAGTGAAGGTATTTTTTTAAAAATGTCATATGAACAAAGTATAAAATTATAAGTTGATCTAACTTCCTCGTCCACAATTATAACTCAATAGAGTACCAATCTGATGGGTTGTTATACTTTGGCCTTTTCCAAAGCCGAATTATGCGAACATTGATAGTGTAATCACGTCGTGCTATATCCAAATCCTTCAACAAAGTAACCTCAGTTGCCGATACTGACCTGCTTATTAAGAATAATGTAAATGTATGATGCATGATAAGTATGAAATGATAATAAAGCGTATTAAATATTAACATTACCGGGAAGTTTGAACAATGTTTGATGCTATAATAGTACTATTACAGGAGATAAATCAAAGTGTCCTATTGAAAAATGGTTAGCAATGATATGAAATTTGATGATGTAGTATTAGTACATATATAAGAAAAATGTTTACTAATTTAGGAAAGTAATATACTTTAGTATAGTTTACGATTAATTTAGCCAATAATTTACTATAAAAATCTGACACGGATCCTCTACTAAAAGAATCAAATTATTCTAATAAATTTAGTTTATATATGTCATACGATTTGAATTTTAAAGATTAGTTAAGAAATTATAAACTAATTTAAGAATGATTTGCAGGTAGATTTCATATTCTAAGAATGATTTGCAAAAATATCGTTGATTCTCTTATAATAATTACTTTAGCTAATATAACTTATTTTAAGCATGATTTGAATGAATATATATTTATCTAAAAAAATTATTCTAATCTTTTGTAAATATTTTCCTAATATACTTTTAGTTATATTTGGTTATATAATTATGATTAAAATCAGTTATATTTTATAAATTATAGAAAATATGTACAGTTCTAAAAATAAAATATACATAAATATGAAAAATTATTTAAATATCGTTTTGGATTGTTAATATTAATCTTAATCGAATATAATATTCAGAATAAGTGGTCATTAGTTAAGGAAAAAATATAGAGTAAATAATCTTAAGATGTATAAAAAATAATAAGTTGAATGTTTAAATAAGAAGATAATCGTTTGTATTTTTTATATGTTTAAATTAATGTCTAAGGTTCTTTGAGATTAAATAAAATATTAAACAAAATATACCATCCATAAAAATAGATCTGTGATATAAAAATCTAAACGAACAAAAATAAAGCTTATTGAACATGATATAAAATAACCAAATACAACGATTCAAAACATACAAAGGATAATATGAAAGAAAATAAATGGGGAGGTTAGACACCATACCTAAAGGTTTGAGCCCGTGTAAAACGATTCAATATTCACAAAAAAACCATGAGAATTCATGTAACATAATATGCAGAACACCGAATTATAAAATATAAAAACTTAACTAAGTCGTGTGTTGTCGGCGAAGATACAAATCAAAAAAGAAAAATAAAAAATATATTAACAAAATTGGCAAAACAAAGGAATATACAAAAGAAATGAATAATTTTTTTTTAAGTTGTAATTATTAAGCGGAACAGGTAAAGGATTATGAAATCACAGGTTGCAAGTAGTACCATCAGGTTTATTTCAACTTTTTGAGTTAGTTATCTACAGAGAATATAATGGACAATATATATAGCAAAAAGTTCCGCAGTAAAGAAACATATTGAACAACTAAAATATCAAAAATACACCCCTTCAACTAAAAAATTAAGATAAGAAAACTAAAAAATCTAAGGGTAAAAAATCAGGAGTGCCAATGAACAAAAAACCAGATAGCCTTCGATCAAAAGTGTGCAGAAGTACCCTCTTTCAAGAACATAAAAGAGGAAATCAATACAAGACTATGATGCTATAATTAATGAATCTTACATATATCTCAAAGTACTAACTAACAAAGAAAACATATCTCAACAGAATTGTAAACGTATGAACTTCAAATCACAGAAATAATTAGGGCTATCGAATCTAGTTACCATAAGATTACATGAACCATCAACACTCGACTCGGAGATTCGAGTGTAAACGTATGAACTTCAAATCACGGGAAATAGACGATTAAATAAACCAGAACGATTAAATAAACGTATGGAGATTCGAGTGTAAACGTATGAACTTCTAATCGATTGTAAACCT
>BJCM01000307.1:0-12369 GCA_018326385.1 Flaveria bidentis | reverse complement strand
TTGACACAAGAACTCAATAATGCACATAAACCTTCGAATTCCTACCTTGAATCCGGCTTCCTTCTTGATCTCCTTCACTCTTCCGACAACACGTTTTCCTCACTCTGAAATTTCGTCTGAAAAGGGGCGTGGTGGAGGAAATGGGCGACCATGCCTTCTTGTAACCGCCACTCCCTGTACCTTTTGTCCTTTTTACATTCTTGGTCCTTCACCTTGGGCCAAGTTTACATTTGTTACCCTTTATTGTTTATTTTAAGAATCCGGGTGTTACATAAACAAGCAACGTCGTCTTCCTCTAAAAATGAGTACAAGCAATGTTTTGATATCATATAGGATATAATGCTAACTTTCAACACCAAAACCGTAGAAAAGATACAATTGTAAAAAAACCAACATGAAACTACTTTGAGCTAACATTGATCACTTGGCGGGCATCGGGAAAGCACAGAGAAGATTATATTATATCTTATATTAAAAAGTATCGAGGTTGCTACAGTATATTTTAAAAGTTTTAATTTTGGCCACCGAAATTTTCTTTTACCTACTTAATAGCCATTTTCTTTTCTATTTGTATATATAAAAAGGAGAAATTTTGATAAAAATACCCCGTCATAACAATATGGTAATGCATATTTCTAGGTTCCATTGGCCATTAACAAAAACTTCATAACTAGTTTTAGAGTAATTATACTTCTTGTACATATTATTTTTAAAACATCATCAACTGTTGTGAATGAATACACCTTTAACATTCGTCCACCTCCTAAACTAGAGGCTAAAGTCCATCAAACAAAATTTTAAGCTAATCTTTTAAAATGATATATAAAATAGTTCAATACTCGTAGTTTTATGATGGATTGCTTTTTATATGACTAATAATACATACTATCTTTTATGAGTTTTTAACTTCCAAAGAATTTATCGGTTGTATTTATGACATTGATTGTCTTTATGGTTTTTAGAATCAAGGGATGTGAAACAAGTATTAAGAAATTATTTATCCTTATTTTTAAAAAGAATATATATTAAATTAAACGTCAACTTCTGGACTAAATTGATATTATATTGGGTTACAAGGTTTATACTAAAAAGGAAACCAAAGGAAATTGAGGAAGTATTTTAGGTGGACTCACATTAAATGTTTCCTTGATGATTGAAAGCAATGGTTTGATGATTTTTAAAAGTCTTGGTAATATTAACCATAGGTTTGAAACCATATTTGAAACTAGGTAATCTCCTAATCATTTTGCGTAAGGAATTACTCTAAATTAAATGCAAAGGTTTAGTTTTGATTTTTTAAATTTTAACCACATTAATTTTAAGTGCTTTGACGTTTAACCCTAGCATTTGATTTTTTGACTTTTAACACTAAAGTTTAGAATTTTAGAGTTTGATCATCAAACTATTTACAATAAAGCGTTTTATTTCCCAGGGTCTCAAAGTTTGTCCATTAGTTTGTTTTTTCTTTTTCTTTTTTTGGTTTTTGACTCTTTATCTTTAGCCACCAAAGTTTTTGATTTTATAGTATGGTCATTGATTTGTTTTTCTAACTTTGGACTATTAAAATTTAGGATCTTAGAGTTTGGTCATTAATTTGGTTTTTTTACTCTATGCACTAAAATTTAGGATTTTAAAGTTTGGTTGCTAAACTATTTCTAGAGAAGTTTTATTTTTCGAGTTTGACCACTAAAGTTTAGTATTTTTATAGTTTCACCACCAAACATGATTTTATACTTTCTGACGAGTCAGACAAATAATAAATAAAAAAACACAGGATTGCATGTGCAATAATTAACTAAACTTTTTCTAGTTACATATCAAGTATAAGTTAGAAATTATTGACTTCTTATTAATTAAGTGGGGAGAGAGTTTCATTGTTGTTATTATTAAGGGTTTAAGATGATCAGGCAATGTGCATGTGTATAACGACTACTGATCAATTTGATACGTGCTAAAAAACGGAGTTGCATTAGTTTTATTTTCTTTTTTATAAATACACATAAAACTATGTTTTTTTACTCACATTGCATGCATTCTTGTGCATAATGTTTTCACTACCCTTGACAACATTTGGGGTTTGTATGTTTAATTATGATAATCTCCAAATCATGTGGTCGACAACGGAAAATTAAGGAATAGATTAATAACACAAGATGTGCAATCGATGTATGGTCTAATTATGTATCGGTCGGCCAAGCCAACCTTTCCCAGCATATAAAAAAAGCTAAGTAGAAGATCTAAGATTTCAAATAACAAAGATGATTACATTAGCAGGAAGGTCAAAGACAAGTCTTATTACAAGAAGTGAAGATATAATAGAAGTTAAAGATGAGACATAGTAGTGATCAGAGATAGTGGTGATCACTACAAGAAGTTAAAATGATGATCACTATCAAGATTAGGGGATGTTTGGCAGGCTCTTAATGGTTCAGATTTTTGAATGGTTCAGTACTTAATGGTTCAGATTGTTTGTTTCGCGAACACATGTCTGAATGGTTAAGAGATTTACCTCTGAATGGTTAAGCATCATACTGATGCTGAATGGTTAAGACATATTATCTAAATTGGTCAGACATTTGTCTTTCAATAGTTAAATTATATACTAACTCTTAATGGTTCAGACCTTTTAATGATTCATCACTTAATGATTCAAACCTCTTATTAGTTCAACACTTAATCATTCAGAAGTTGTCAAATAGCCTCTTAGTTAGATGATAAGATGTGGTCACTTTTTTTTATTAATCAGACATTATAGATGCTATTTTTTTGACGACTAATAAGATAAGTTAAGATGATTTAGTTAACATGTGAACTATTATAAATTGTTGTTTTTTACATGATAATATCTTTTCTACTCTCTAACTTTTTAAATACTGTCTTTATCCTACGAGTTTTACATAGTTATAAGAAGTTAAATTAAAGGGGTAGCTTTATTATATTTACACGAGAAGAGTTTCACAACTTGTTGCAACAAAGATTGATGCTATTTTGACATAACACTATAAAGTTGACTTTGACTAGATGAATTGTCGTGATACATATGAACGACTAATCAACTTAATAGTTATCTTGAAGAAGAAAACCTGAGGACCAAGCTAACGTAATCAGAATTTACAATGTAGAAAAATAACTGAAAGATTTCATGCAAGATTTCAAACAAAAACCATACATTCTCGAAAAAACTCTTTACAAACAGGTCGGTTTTTATCATGACATTTGAAATTTTAATTCAGTAAGATTCCCAAACTTCAAATGTCTCTGTGACCAGATCATCTCCCAAAATATTCTCATCCAACAGAGTTGTCTCCGCTCTTTAAATAGAGTCGTCAGAACTTTCATTTAATAGACATGATTTGTACATGTGTCTAAATACGGTTGATTGAACATATTTAAAGTTTGATTGAACATATTTAAAGTTTGACCGAACATATTTAAAGTTTGATCGAACATAGCTATATTAGGTTCGACCGAACCTATCTTAAGATCGACCGAACCTGTTTACAAATAAGTTCAATCGAACATACAACATGGTTGAACGACTTTATTTGAAATCCGAACATCCCTATGTAAGTTCGAACAGCCTTATTAAAGTGATGATATTTTTATAAATGTTAGTCAAATGGACATTTGTCAAATGAACACATTTTACAATTAGACTTCATTTTGTTTACTTTTAACCCAAAACTCTTCATATATTGTAATTTAATCTCATAACATTTATATTTTCAACTTTGTTCTCATATACTTTTCATATTTCGTATATCATCGTTTTACGTTTCATTTTAAGTTTTATAAGTTAACACGACATAACATTCATGTGTAATTTAATATTTTTACATTTCGTTTTAAATTTGTTAAGTTAACACAACACAATGTGTATGCATGGTTCAATATTTTTACGTTTATTTTCCCCTTCTGAAGGGTTCATCGCAACATACAAATCTTAGATCGACTTATTTATATTTTTCTATGTTTACGATTTGATCTAAATTCTCCGTATCAACACACCGCAAATTCAGTGTTGGTGGCCGTTAGGAGTAGTGTGACATTGGTGTTATTTGGCACGGTTTTACGCATCCGCCGCAACGCGGAGAGATTAATTCTAGTATATTACTAATTTTCAACTTAGTTATGCATTTTTAGTTGTATAATAGGTTGTACTTTTGTTTTCTTTTTCAAAAAAACTTATACTTGTAACACTAATAGCTTTCATCTTTTATATTTAACTCTAATATTTTTTTCACTTTCAACTTTGGTTTCATATAGTTTTTATCTTTTATATATTTTTCGTTTTTATGTTTCGGTCTAAATTTTTTAAGTTAACATGCAACAACACAAGTATATGTGGTTTAACGTTTTTACATCTACTTTTTTGTTTAATGTCTCGTTAGGTTTTACATTTTGGTCTAATCTTTGCACATTAACAAGCCGCATCGGGCATGAATAGTTCAACGTTTTTACGTCTTTTTATTTATTTTGTTTTGCAAGTTTTTACGGTGGTGTTGAGGTCGCAAGCAACAACTAGTTACATAGAGCTTATAGAGGGTCATAATACTAGTTACATCTAATTACCAACGCATTTGTTGAGCACATAGAGCTCATTATATAGTATTGATGCTTGTACTTCATAAAAATAATGTAGTTTTAATGTAGTTTTAAATCACTGCAAGTGAAATTTTTTTAACAAATGTGTGACTCTGTTTAGAAGAATATGTATTAATCTAATCGGGCATTTATTTGTTTTTTAGCTAGGACCGAACCTCCAAGCCTCTTTGGAGGAAGGTAAATATATCTTGTAGTCTTGATAATTGATAAGAGATTAAGGTGTCACTAAACTCAAGCATGTCACCAATCTCTTATAACGTTTATAGACATCATTGACGACATTACGGCAACATAATGAACACCTTCGTAGGTGTCGATTAACACCCTAGATCAACATAAAAGCTCTTGAGAGGTATTATCTACTAGCAACCAATGTTGTTACTCCATCTGTGACTTTAAGTTTTAGGGTATGACTTAGAACGTGAAACATGAAAAGGCTTATTTTTTTAAGCCTTTTACATTTGTTTATTGTCCCTCGTTAGGAAGCCAAATTAGGATTTAGCAGATTACGAAACACTAAATTCCTAATAAATTAGTTTAGATTTTGGTTTGGAAAGGTTTTTAGGTCTCTATTAATTATAACGTATGATGGTTTATAGTAACAAATAGTCAATTAAATCCAAAAGGTTACACCTTCTTTTTCCTACATCACTTTCAACTTAATTTGTCTCATACTATTAAAACGACGATATCTCAGTCGACTTTAAATTAATGGTAAAGTGTTGCTATTTGCGCAAGGCTAAGCTCAGAATCAACGTAAACATTATGTGATTAAATCCACCAATTAAACTCATGACTTTCTGATTATACTTTTCATAAATATAAATAAAATCCAAAAATCAACATAAAATAATACAAGTCTAGAAGGACCACGTCTTTAATACCATTCGTAATGCTACAAACTCAACAATATATACTAAGGGGGTGTTTGTGTTTTTTGAAAAGCTCTTTCTAACCTATTTTGTTTGCGACACGTAAATCACACATAAACAGTCTTTTTTTACAAACTACAGTATTTGGTTCAGTTTTTTTCTACATATGTCTACAGATGTGATATGCAGACTGCAGACATTTTACTACAGAAAAACTAATATCACTTAAATGTTATAACCTTAAACACTAAACCCTAACTACTTCGTTAACATTAAAAATAATTTATCATAGATTTTCAAAAAATAATACATAGATATTAGCATAAACACATAAACTTTTATGCCATCTAGCATATCAACGTTGTTATAGTTTTGTGGTGTCTAAAATCTAAAAAGATTAATAAATTTATGAACCCAAGGGTGTGGGTCCGGTTGTATCCAATATGTGTTGTCAACATGTATCGTAAATCAAAAGGCTAACAATTAGCGCGTGGGTCAAGACGTCGTTGTAGAAAGCGAAGGACGGGACCAAAATCTTCGTTTATCTCGTTTGCAACAATTTTCTTTTGAAAATATAGCAAAATTACAATAATATTTTTAAACGTGAAATGAACAGTATAATCTCGATCACCCATTAATATTATTGGGGAAATGTCACTCACATTCTATGAATACAGACAATGTTAACTACCATGACTATCCTCATTTCAAAGGAAACCACCACCCGAAGGTCTATCTTAGTAAAACGTTTGACTCATCATACTCGAACTCTTAACTAGTTAACATGATCTCATTAGCACAAATTAACAATAAATATTCAAATTCTTTAATATTTCTTTTCATTTTTTTTCTCACCGTTAACGACCACCACCATCTGTATTACAATTATTTGTCTTTTCCTACATATCAAGATCGCTCAAGGATTTCACAAACAACCACCATCACTACATTCCAATTACTCGTCTTTTCCTATATACTAAGATCGCTCAAGGATTGCACAAACAACTTAGCAAGTGGAGTCTATTCGAGCTAAACCTTAGGTTACACAATATTAAGGTTCTTGAAACCTTAAAGTCAATATTTTAAGTTAACTGAGAAGATCTAAAAATTCATCTAAGCGTTAGGAAGATGATCGACAAGAATAAGATTGTGTGTGTTTATAAAATTTCGAATATATGTTTGTGACGCATTTAGTTTTACTCATTACTGATTTTATTTAAAACTGAGCGAAGTCAAAATTTGATTTTTTTTTATAACTTTGGTGTATAATATGTTATAAATTCTAAATTTTTTTCGTTGCAACATTCTTATCTTATCCTACATTTGAATATAAATGTTATTCAAAATCAAGTCGGATCAACAATTGGTTTTCTTGTATAACTTTGTGTATACAATACATAATATTTTATAGAATCTGAAGACACCATTTCATTATTCTTTTTTTTTCCTATGTTTTGATATATGTGTTACTCAGAACCAAACTGCACCAACGCTCACAAGAATCACCAGATTTCCGTCGCATAGCGCAAAGGAGTTTCACTCGTTGCTATATTACACTTGCAATATAAACTAATCTTTTGACCTCAATGGAATATTTATCATTTTACTTTATTTTTATTTGTTTATTCGTTTTCCTGTTAATCACTTTCCCTGTAAAGGTTTTGGGACAGTGAAAAGCTAAAGGAAAAAAATAAGTAAACCAGAAGTACTTTGTGTGGTGACGATTTAGGAGGGGCCCTTTTGTCATTTACATAAAGATAACACTGCCTTCACAGGCTTTCACTTCACCCCATCTGTTTATTCTTTTAGTGGTTTTCTCGTCATTTCACCGTTCGCACAAACAAAGCATTTACCAAATAATATCTTATTATGATATCTGCTATATTATTTTATCGTTATTTGGTCAAATTTTAAACGACGGTACTTTTCTAGAGATTAGTTATTTTGTCAAATCACTTAACATATTTTGCTTATTTCCTGATTAGTTTATGATATTCAATTGAATATTAAATAAGAACACTACTTTTAAGTGATATTATTACAAGTGTGCAAACAAGGTTTCTACAATGCATGAACATGAACAGGCTTTTAGCCTTATAGATTTAGTAGACATGGATTTAGTGTTTGAGTTCAACGAATCCAAATGAGAAAATAGAATATATATTGATGCTAATATATTTATGTGTATGTTGTACTTCATAAACATCTCTTTATATATAAAGAGAATGAATATACAATTAAAATTTATGCCTACTTCATAATTTTGCGACTATATGATTTTGTGGTTGCTAATTTTGCGACATTTTTTTCGGTTACGGCGATAAATACGTTTTTTATTTTCTTGTTTTTTTAAATACTAGCAACTATATTTGCGACCAGAATAGTTTTCGTAGCTATATTTGCTACAATTTTTCCAACCAGATTGTTTTCTGTTATTATTTTGTATTATTATATAAAATTAGCAATCGTATTCTCGATAGAAGCAATTCTGATCGCTATTTTAACCACCGTTTTGTGACCCAAACAAACTTGGTTGGAAATTTTGCAACCCATTCTATAATAGTTGTTATATCCGCAACCAAATTTGTAATTTTGCGACTATATGATTTCGGTCACTACATTGTCGCTAATTTTACGATCATTTTTGTTTGTTGTGGCAAGCAATACAATTTTTATTTTCTTGTGTTTGTTTTTTAAATACTAGCAACTGTATTTGCAACTAAAATAGTTTTCGTAGCTATATTTGCGACAATTTTTGTGACCCGACTATTTTCGGTTATATTTTTGTATTATTATTTAAAATTAGCAACCATTTTCGCGACAAAGCAATTTCGGTCGTTATATTCCACACCGTTTTGTGACCCAAACAAAATCAATTGAAATTTTTGCGACCAAATTTGTTATGGTCGTTATTTCGGCAACAAATGTTGTTTCGTTCACTAATTTTGCAACTATACGTATTTGGTCACTATACGGTCACTAATTTTGCGACTATTTTTGTTGATCGTAAATTATGGTTGGTTTTGCTCAATTTTTTAGAAGTGCGACATACCTTTGTTAAAACATTCACAGTCCATTTCCTATTTTTATGTAAGTGTGTGTTCTATATTATCGGGGATAGTTGTGAGTGGAAGATAAATAAAATTTATGGGGGTTATATCGTGATTCTCCAAATATCCGATAAATATTTTAATATTTTTAAAGGTGGTTGTGAGCGGATGAGTATAAAAAAATATTATTTAATTGAAAATAAGAGAAAAAATAAATGTTTTTAATGTAATTATAATAATAATAAAAGAGTATGAATTTTGAATGCTTTTTTTATAGTTATTTTTTTATGTAAGCTTATATTCAAGGTTAAGAAAGTGTAGAAAAAATAAAAGGTAAGGTACATGTTTTTCAAATAAACATATAAGCTACAAATGCAGTAATGTCCTGGATCTAGGGATTAAAATATTGGAAAAAGGAAAGTAGGATTAGCTGTGAGTTCGTTAAAAAAGTAAATCAAGCAAGACTAGCTTTTCTCGGGGGTTAAAGTGGATATATTGTTGAGCACCGTTCTCTTTTCCACTTTCCCCCCTGCAATTTTTCAAATAACGATATGGCCCCTTTACCCTTTTACTCTGTCAAAATGTTTCTTAAAAGTGTTGCCCAATTTCTTTATGCCAAATTCTTTTCTATAAACAACGACATCTTTGATTCTTTGATGATGTAGCAAGATTATTGTAGACTTAAATTTATAATATACTAATTATCAAGTTTGTAGTGTATTAAAGTTTGTACTTTAACTTTAGTGGGTTATACTTATTTTTTATTTTTTTTATTTTTAAAATTTTTTAACCTAATATTTTTATACTTTTTACAATTTAACCCCTATGAATTTTTACTTTCCATTTTACCCTTATACTTTTTATATTTTTACAAGTTTTTCGTTTTACGTTTCTGCCTAAATTTTACGAGTTAACACACTAAAAAGTGTGCGTGTGATTTTAGGTTTACGCTTATTTTTCCCCTTTAACGGCCTGTCGCAACGCTCGAGTACTAGATCAACGTAGTTATTTTTTTTAATGTTTTATATTTCACATGTGTAGTTTAACTTTTTTACGTCCACTTTTCCATTTGATTTTATATTTTCCATTTTTATTTCTTTTTTAATACGATTTTTTCAGGTGTTGGTGGTTGGTAACGATAGTATGACATTTTTGCTACTTGACATGATTTTACGCTCCCACCGCAACGCGAGGGGCTTAATACTAGTATCTATCTATTTAATAATCTCCCACAATATATGTCTTTTGAAACTATATTCTTTTTAACTAATTTGTTAATTCTACGACTTAATTCGAGCAAATCATTCGAAATCAACATTATTAGTAATAAATAGGTCAATTGTCATGACGTTTAATAAAAGGTTGTGATTTATTGCACCTGTATATAAAGGTCAAAAATTTTATAATAAAATCCTTAACAAATTTCATACTTGTTATTTATATCTCTTTGAATGGTATTCGATTTAATATTTGTAAGTACCAACAAAATAATTTAATCTAAAAGTTTTTACATGATTTTAAAAGATATCCAAGTTTTTATGATCGCAGGCATACTTTTACATCTATAATCCCCAACGTTGACCCAAAACCCTATGTTTAGCTAAACATGTTTCCGAGTTCCATTCAAAAGCGTTTAGGCTAAGCTTAAACTCACATATCACATGTTAGATATATTTTGTGTTTCACTTTTTCTAATTAAAGGTTTAGACTAAACCTAAACTCTACATTTAACACTTAATGAATTCAATGAAAGGTTTAGTTTGCAATTTTGCGTTGCAACTTTCCATGAAGTTGTGGCATTAAAAATTGAATTCAGTCTTTAAATTTTGTTTTATAAGTACGTGTCTTCATTAAAAATATCATATTAGTCTACTCAAGGGAATACAAGGTTGTAAATATATATATCGTTAAATTTTGATGTATAATATTTCATCTTATTATTAAGTTAAAGTGTACACAATGAAAATACTTGGAAAGATCCATATAATTTTAAATTTTTAATCCACTCGGTCAGCCTATTTTATCATTTTAATCGCATAACAATTTGCTCATATCTTGTAACTATTGAAGATGAACATGTAAAGAAAGACTAATATAAAAACTAATATACATTTTTTATGAAAAATCTCATTATTTAATTATAGTATATTAAAGTCCCACAACTTGTATAATATCACGTGAACATAATAATTAATTTTATATATTGAAGTCCGTAATCTTGTCTAAAATACACGTAATTTTAAATTGCTTTCTAACTCTTAAATATTCAATATAAAAAGAGATAAAATTTCTTTAACAAAATTGAATGTCATTATATCATAATAGTCATTAATATATAAAATCAATTCAAAATTATGAGGATTTTAAGCAAGTTTTAAGAACATTAATACATAAAAATTAGTTTGGTAATTTTTCACGTATCTTTTACAAGTTTGAGGACTTTAATATACCACATGTAGATTGAAAGACTATGTCGTAAAGGCTAAGAACATATATATGTATTTTAATTTGTTATATTAACCTAATAAAAGAGACAAAATACTAAAACATTTTCTTTAACTTTTAAATTTAATCTAAATAAAAAAGATATTGTGTTGTAACGTTATATAGAAAGATGTGACCTGCATATAGTTGCCCCATCATCTAATGGAATAGGTAAAGGAAGTAGAGGGAAAGGAGACATGCTTGAATTGTTTAGGAAATAACATCAATGATTTGAAAAACTTGTATGATTGAACAAACCCCATGTGAGGCCTAACCTCTACAAAAATTGTTTCTTTTAAACAAAAAAGTTGATACAAACACTTAATGTGTTGTGAGTTTTATATACACATAAATAAAACCAACATTCAATGTATTATCTATTTGAGCTTCTTTAAATTGATTTTATTTTCAGTTTGTTGAATTATTACTTGTTGTTATGTTGGTCATCATGAGATAACACATATTAAACTTGTTTAAAGGGAAAAAATAATGAGAAAATATATTTTCAATTCAACCAAACTGATGATGAAATCCATGGTCACAATTTATCCAAATATGGGCAGACATTTAAGCCATTGAAAGAGACCAATCAACACATTATTTCTATCAATGGCTTGTAACCATTCATGGTGGTGTCACACCTTAGGCCTTGCTATTGCTATAGCCTTGGCCAACATTCAAGGTATTTTTAGATCGTTTTCTACATTGACCATCTTTTTAGTTTTTATAATATTATTGTAAATTCATTCATGATATAATTTAATAATAATTTAATTGCAATAAAGTTTATAAATTTATAATGTATTGAAATTATTTATAATGGTTTAAAAAAACTTGTGTGAGTTTTAGAGCTTATTTTTTTAGTTAAGTACACACGTATTCCCAATGGTATGTTTAGATAACAGTTTTCGTCTATAGGTTTAAGAAACTATAAGGGCAACCCCAAATTGTGCATAGGGTGTTGGGTATCTTGTGGTGGTGGTGGTGAACGACATGAAGAGTGGGTGGTGAACGTAGGTGATGGTGATGGTGATGGTGTTTAGGAGGAGAAGGTCGAGATAGAAGGGTAGAGATAGAATGAAGATTAATTTGTTTTAGTGGTGTGTGGCGGAAGTTGATATATTCAATGGTGGTGACTGGTGTGGGTTGAGAGGGGCCTTAGAGTTGGTGGTTGCAAGTGGGTGGTGGTGCTGGTTTTATGGTGGGTTTTGAGATCCAGAAAGATAGAGGGTTGAAATGCGGTGGGTTCCTTTGTTATATATATATATATATATGTATGTATATATATATATATATGTATATATATATATATATATGTATATGTATATATATATATATATATATATATATATATAATG
>BJCM01000306.1:0-22787 GCA_018326385.1 Flaveria bidentis | reverse complement strand
GGGATTTTGTAAGTACGTTATATATCTTAATAAAGAAATTTATCATTTATGTATTTTAATGGAGAAAATGAAATTAAACCCTTTGTAACAACTATTAAAGTTTAAATATAAAATTTAATTAAACACTTTAAAATAATCATGATTTAGAAGGTAACGTTTGGACCAATAATAATTTATTATTTATTATTTGAAATCCATTTTAAAAGAATTAAATAAAGAATAACATTTGTTAAAAGGTTTTATTAAAAAATTATTTAATTATTTAAAATTTTTAAAAAAGAAAAAAAATATTATTTGATGTCTATAAAATTATTTAAAGTTTACAAAAATTATTTTTATATTTATTAAAAAATTTCCATAATTATTTTATTGGCTAAAAAGCCTTAAAAAATACATGAGGGTGACCGGGTTCGAACCCGGGACCTCATGTTCAACGTATAGTGTCTTAACCAGTAAACCAAAGCCTCAACTGTAGTTTATTTGGGTTTCCAAACCTTAAAAACACCAAAACAAAACCCCACCCAATTCCAATGAACCCTAGGTTTGGATTATGCTAAAGTGAAGATCAAATCGATTAGTTTAGAGCTTGGAACCAAAGGGCTTTTGTTCATTATGATGAAATGAACTTATAGGTGGTTTCAATTACCCGATTCGATGTTGAATGAAGACGATTGGATTGAAGAACAGGTGTGAACAAGCTGTGCCCAACGCACGTTCAAATGATGTGGAAAATGTTGACGATAATCCAATTAGCTTTGTGTGAAGCTTCAAATGGAAATTTCGAATCAAAACCCTCGAATAATTTCAGATTTAGAAATGCAAATGATGGTGTTTGATTTGTTTGCAGGTTGCGACGAATATGGTAATGAAAAGCAAGGTTTATGTGTTTCTTTGATGAAATTGCAGATAGTTATGAGTTGTAGATGATTAATCGATTGATTATGTTCAGTTAATTGGGTAATTACTATGATTTGCACGTTGAACAGTTAGGAAGTAAATTCCGGTTTTGGTTTCGAGTGATTCGATGGTAATACGAACGTTTCAGGTGGTAATATTGGCAGTTACAAGTTCGATTCATGTTCCAGACTTGATTTGGAACGATTTGATTCACGATTCAAAGGATTTTAATCGCGTTTGGGGCTCGCCGGAGCCGTAGCCGGCGGTGGCCGCGGCGGTCACCGGATTTGCGGGGAAAGAGAACGAAATTAAAATGTTACACTTTGGCCCTTGAACTTTTAGGTTTTATCATTTTATGAATAAACTTTCTATTTTAAGTTTATAAATTGACAAATAAACGCCTTGTACTTTAAGTTTGAACCATTTTAAGTTTACTAACGTAATAAATTGTTCTAATTATTATTATCATCAATATTATTATTATTATTTTATTATTATTATTATTATTATTATTATTATTATTATTATCATTAGTATTAATGATATTATTATTAGTGTTATTATAATTATTATTACTACTATTTATTTAATAGTTATATTATTAAGTGTTATATTAAAAATTGATGGCAACCTAACAAGTAAGCATAAGTAACCACAAATTTCATAATGGCCATAATTAGTCCATACAAGAATTTAACAAAGTTAACTTATGATTAAATCAAAAATACAAGATATTACAATATGTAGATCAAACCTCAGCAGTATGCAACAATATGTGGTATACGACGATGTTGGACGGTGGTGGTGACGATGGTGGGTGGTGGTGGCGGCGGATTGTGGGTAGAGGTTGACGGTGGTGGAGAAGGACGGCGGTGGTGGAGGTGGTGGTGGACATGGATGGTGATGGGTGATGGTGTTTAATCATCTTCAGACTTTAAAAAACTTTAGAAGTAATTGTGTCAAGTCTACACTATGCAAATCCCGCGCAAACTTTTTTTTAATAAAAAGTCTTTGAAAAAACAATTGCATATCTTAACGTATGCGCGGCGCAAACAAGAAAGATCAAAAAGAGTTTTTTTAAAAAACAAACATCTCTTTGTCTTTCATCACTTAAACTTTGTTGTTTACGATGGTGAAAGGAAAAAAATGATCATAAACATTATGTATGACTAAAAGAGGTAACATAGCATATTACTCACGTCTTTTGAAAATATTAAGGTGTTAGATAGTTTATTATTATTAGTGTTGAATTACTTCTCAAAAGGTCATAAAGTTTTGTAAAACAAAAAATAAAAATAAAAAAACATTATGTGTTTATCATTACGTGTTTACAATTTACACGCACACGCATGTTGTATAACAACTTAAACATTTCATATTAAGAAGCCAGTTAATATTTTGGACGTTTTAAAATATTTTTATTTAGGAACTAAACTTTTAAGCATTACAAAAAGAAAGAATATGACATATATTTATACATATACACAAAGTAACAATTTAAAACACTTTATATTGTAAGAGCACGTAGAACAAAACAAACCTGAGAAATTTATTTTGATATTAAAAATAAAAATAAGAAAATGATATAAATATATTAATATAATGATCATTGTTTTCCTCTCTTAAAATTAAAAAATAGATAATTACTTTAATTGTTCGTTTATTTATATAACTATACATGCCCGTAGAAAAATGGTGAATACTTAAAAAGTTATGAACAAATAATTTTGATTATGTGTTTATGTATATAAATATACACATATGCATGTATACATATTAAAAAGTAAAAAACTATGTAACAACACATATATAAGTAAACTATACAAATTTGAAAAAATATAAACAACTATAATTAAGTCCACGGCATAACGACAGAGGCGTAAAACCGTGTCAAATTGCACCAATGTCACGACACCGCCAATGAGCACCAATATAGAAGTTGTGGTGCGTTAATGATAAAAAAATTGTTCAAAATGTAAAACATAGTAAAGTATAATTAAGTGAATCTACGACCCGCGTGCTGCAACAAACCTATCAAGTGGAAAAATTAGATTTAAAAAACGTTAAACCACACACACACACATTGAACCACTCATATATGTTTTTGGTGTTGTGATTTGTAAAAATTATAACGAAATGTAAAATAAAATTTTCAAAAGATGAAAATTATAGGGATCAAAATTGAAAGTAAAAAAACTGTAAGGTTAATTAATTGCAAAAAATAAAAAAAAATTGGGTTTAAAACTAAAAAATCAAATTTTGCAAGATTACTTTGCAAAAGATTAAGATTTAGGCTAAAAGTAAAAAAAATCAATTTTCTTTATAAAACACCAAGATGTAATCTAGAAAAAAAAGGTAGTATATAAAGTTATATATGTTTTAAAAATTGTTACAATCTAAAATAAAGCAAAAAGTCGATAATAAAGATTAATGTTTTTCCTCCTTTCGATCTTATTTTAGTTATTGTTATTTACGATCTTGTCACCAAATTATATATTATATTACCAGCGGTAAGTGTAACCGCTAGCTGATTAAATCACAACCGTTAGATCAGGCTGAAATTAAATCTAAGCCGTATAAACTCGATTTACGAATCAGTTACGAGCAGTTAGAGGAATCACAATCACGATTCCTTCTTCCTTCTTTTTCTCCGACATCTCCGATAACCACCTTCTACAACCTCCAACGCTATATAAATAAAAACATGCTACCGCTTCATTCACGTGTTCTTTATGTAAATCGACGTCAAGGTGAGTTGAACACCGTAGGGCTATTTACCTCCCCAAATTGACAATAATGAATCCTCACCATCTTCCTGCTCTCATGTGTTGCCGGAGATTCAAGAGTCCATCACCGAATGCCCACCACTCTAACTTCATTGTCCAAATACGACACTAAAATTTCGTCGTAGGTAAGGCATTCTCTTTGTATGGCTTTGTACTTTTGTGTTTGATGCATACTTACTCCGTTGTCTTCAAAATTGATTTATGTACGACAAATGGCAAATGATAAGTTCAAGGATCCGAAAAGCATCGAACCAACCAGATTGATTTATGTTGTTTTGCAGATATCCACAAATAATGGGACCGAGAACAAACTTGTACAAGAACCCTCATTTTACATACAACAAATTTTTTATCTCAATTGTATTCTTTAAAATTTAACTCAGTTTTTTTTGCCTTCAATTGCAAGTAGCAACAGATTCAATAGATCAATCTAAGGGATACATTTTATGTATCCTCTATTGGTACTCATCACTACTATCTACAATAATCAAATGAGGTCAATTTTGTTTTTTTTGTTTGAGTGTAAGTTTTATGCTTTTATTTGCAACTTCTCTTGGTTTATTCATAGTGGTACACTGCATGTTTGATGGAATCAAGTTTATGCTTTTTCAAATTTGAGGGAATCGGGTTATTATCTTTTGTATTTATATACAATGTAAATCATTTCAATTATAATTTTGGGACAAGGTTATTTGGAGGTTTATGCTAATTGATGTTTTTTGTTGATGATGTAGAATGCAGTTTTGTGATTAGGTTGGTCAACGCTCTCGGTATTTATCTGTTGGTTTGTGATATGCATTTTGATCAAGTGTATACTTTAAGTATTGAAGTAAATTGATTACGTTGAAGGAAAAGTTGGATGAAACGGTCAACTAAATCCTAAAGATCTGATTCAAAGTAAGGAGGGTAGAACTTTTCTTTTTGTTGATGATAATTATGATTGCATTAGTTACTAGAAAATGAAAAAAAAACATGATCAGAACTACTATCAAGGATTAAAATTCCATATCCATTTTGTATCTGACAAGTAAATTAATTAACTACAATCACAACAAGCATGGCTGGTACAACAACAAGATGCTACTACTTATAGCAAGTAGTTTGTGTTGGGTGGATTGTTTTTAAAAGAAATGTTCTTCTTAGAGATTAAGAATATAGTATACTATAAAAAGAAGAATCGAAAGAAGTTCAAAAACATATAAGGGCTACCTTATCAAAATATCACCTATTTATTAGTAATATCCACTATAGAAAATTGATAATTATCTCTTTCTATGGTTATGGACTGAAACTTTTTTCTTCATATTCATCACATCACCTTCGCATGGAATGACATTTGTTTCTTGGCCGGTCTTTCTTTTTAGCTTTTTGTTCGAGATGGATATAGCGCACATGGGCGACCTAGGTTTGGGGTGAGCTTGGGTTTGTTTGTGGACTGCCTTAACACATGTTGTATACCTAGGCTTTCAGGTACAATTGAGTTCCAGTACCCGAGGCTTGATATGCAGCTTCTTTTCAAGTACATTTTGATGAATTCTTTTTGTTTGGAGGCATAGTTTTTCTTAATAAGATATTTTTCCTATATGTTCTATTCTTTTATAAAAGTAACACCATTTTGAGAGAACAAGAATATAAAACATAATGTTAGATCTAGCTTTGAACTTTCAAAAGTGCTTGGGTTGACTTTATTTATGTCAAAGTGTTGGTAGTTCACAAAAGTTAGTTAGTTTCTTATCAAATTGAGTTTTTATTTAGCTTCAACAAATACCATTTTGTGGTAATGTTATGTTGGGCAAAGTTCATACTTACCGGTGGAAACAGTCTAAGTCTTGGGAGGAGTCAATGGAGTTCAAGATTGTTATTTGTAGAATGTTTATTATCTGAGGCATTGAGATGATCAATAAGATCATAAGTTTTGTGTTTCTAAGTATATCTAAGCGTATTCAGTTTTATAAGAAAGTTTAACTAATTAATTGGGTTGATATATAGGTTCTATCTTCGTAAAGATTTCATTATTTTTTGGCCGTATAATGCCAAACTTTATATCAATCTTTGCTCTAACTACTGGTTGAAATAGTGATAAAATTGTGAGAATATGTGTCATTTCGGTGAATAAATATATATTCGTGAGACATTTTTATGCTAAATTAAGGTTTGTGTTCTAAAATTGTTGGAAGTCATACATTATGGCATTAAAGTACCCGACCACCGGACGAATATAAAACTAGTTAAATTTACTATAAAATAGAGACAACAAGTCAGAACACTTAATTTCTACTGTTTTTAAAAATTACTTTATGTTTTAATATCTACATATATATATATATACACACACATACACATATACATACATCACATCATTGTTGAATTGATTTAAATTATGAGAATCAAGTAAGGTAGAGTACGTACCCCACTGCACGTCGTTTTGTTGGTCCAGTCTTATGTTTGCATGCCATGTATGTGACTGTATATTCCAAGACTTAATCAGCATATTGGGACCTACCAAACAGGTGTAAGACATCATATGTAATATGAAGAAAAACCCGAGTAATACGGCAGGGATTCAGGGAACCAAACTCTTCCGTTGATAATTTTAAGGGTATTTTAGAATCCCATTCTGAATGAGCTAATGAAAGCCTGAATTCAATATGAAAGTGGGCTCTTCCTTTTCGATTTACCCGGCCTCTCTATCCAGCTTTTTTCTTTCAACGACTCTAAGAAATAATGGTCTCGAACATAAGGGAATTCAGATGAAAGCTCCGGTCCTTGAATGAACGACTTAGCCCCTTTAAGAAACCTGGAACACAATTCAAAAGTTTATTTTTGATTTATAGAAAGGCCTTAATATATAAAGAAATTTTTTTGTCTCTTAATTATGTGATGTATCTTTTAAGAAAAAGCATATGGTTGTAAATTAGATTTTAATAATTATCTATACTACCAACAATGTTATTCGCTAAATAATATGCCATTAAATAATAAAATGAATTTGATTATAATAAATACATCAGAATTATTGACATCTATTAAATAACAAAACTATGTTATAAATGCTAAAAATTATTAAATACAAAAAATGCCCTCTTTAGATATCTTAAATTCTATGAATTATTATTTATATTTGATCTTAACTACTTGTTAAAATAATTTATTTTTAAAAATACTTTTTACACTTTTAAGATTTAAACCCTTTTTCATGAACGAAATATAGATTGCATTTCGTATATGAAATCACAACATTTTGTTGTCTATGCTTTTGGGCTTACCTTACGAAATCCCATCACTTTCTATATAACAATTCAAAAATCATATCACTTATCTTTCATAATTTCATTTGAGCATACCGTGCCATTATGGTATTAATTTAAAGGTCGGTGTCACTAAGATATCCAATACAAATATAACATAGATTTTTTTTTATCAGAGTTCATATAGCAAATTTACTCATGGCTGTATTATGATCAAAAGTTTGGAACACTAATTTAGTTAATTTGATTTATATTTTTGTATCATTTTCAAACAAGTAAAACTATGAGATTTAATCTAAGTAATGGTAGACTTAAAACTATAAGATTTTATTTGTTATAAGTCGTACGTATTTGCACATATTGTAAAAATAATATACGGACAAGAGGAAAATTGTGGGGTCGAAGCCATGATGGAATGATGCGTGAATGACTGGGAGTATCCTAAAACACACAAATAGGCGGTGTCTTTATAAGGCTAAAAGAAATATGTGATAATATATATTAGTTACAACTTTACCAACTTAATTACATATTGTTTATTTATTCTATATAATTATCCTCGTTTAATTAAATGTATCACTAGACTAGATAGTATCATAGATGCGACTACAATATGTATAGCTATTGACGAATGTGTCCATGTCATTACAATATATATTCATTCAAGCATATATGCAACACAAAGTTGTACAACCCTAGTGCGTTCAGGCAGTGGCGGAGCTTTAACCAAAGTTTAAGGAGGGCGGAGGTGAAAACAAACTATTCTATGGGGACAGACTTTATATTTATTAAAAAAATTCCATTACCGGACAAAAATTTTATACTATCGGACTGAAAATTTACACTACTGATGAAAAAAAGCCCCCCCCCCCCCCTCCCGGGGGGCCCCATGAAGCTTCACCCCTGTGTTCAAGGAGCCTTTGATCCAGTCAAGTGGAAATTGACAAAATCGTATCGAGTCATAATGTATGTAGAACTTTGACGTAGCAGGTGTGGTGGTTTTTACGATCTTTACTTGTTTCTTGAATATGGGGTTTACATTAATGATAGAAAAGATAACGATTTATCTATATATAACGTTAGAAAGATGCTAAAAAACTTATTAGGTAGATGTGTGAGTATATGTCAATAGAAAACCTAAGTAATAGTTTCTAAAATCACACGGTTTACTAAAATGGTAGCAAAAAGTTAGCGTAAAGTAACATCAAATTTAAACGTGCAATTTGTTCTTGTTACCATATATATGACATGAAGACACAAAAGGAAAACACAAACA
Organism: Flaveria bidentis; assembly: GCA_018326385.1. Classification (NCBI taxonomy): domain Eukaryota; kingdom Viridiplantae; phylum Streptophyta; class Magnoliopsida; order Asterales; family Asteraceae; genus Flaveria; species Flaveria bidentis. Next base: position 14,580 of record BJCM01000306.1, on the reverse strand, counting down.
CACAATTCTATAAAAAATAACTATAAATATACAAACGTTTTATAGTTTCCAACATAAAGTTCGTTATAAAATGTCACTTTACTAAAAGAAACTTATGGAATTTTAACTTGATAAATTGGACATCAATATTATATATACATTATGATCCCAATTTTAATATTTTCCGAAACATCAATCCTATGATTAGACTTTACATTATGTTTATAACCTTTTTCAAGTTTTGATGGAAATTGGTAGTAGTGACATGACCAAGAAGCTTCAATCTCTAGGCATTATTCTTTAGATATACAATATAATTTATTTAAAAAGATAACTACTTAAAACAAAACGACAATACCACAGTTTGGAAAAGGCAATTGTCTTAATCAAATGTGTTAAATTAAGAAACATAATTCCAAATAGAAACGGTTTTTGTATGTCACAAGCTAGAAATCTACATGAATACATCACATATATAGGAACCTGAACACAACCACGATGAACCTAAAATTTGTTGACAATAATCGGGTTTAAGCATTGCTTATAGGAAATAAACAAGTGTTTTCAACCCCTAAATTTACTAAGATTGTGTAAGAACCCGACAAAGGATCAAGCCTCCTCCACAACCCTCTCATGGCCTAGAACTTAAACTTGTCCAAAATAAAGTCAAATGAATGATTTACACAAAATGCCTCCCATCGCATCATTAATCGTTTAACTTCCAATTATCGAACAGCTAAAACGTTAATAAAAACCAATTGTTGAACATACCCCTACTAACTATGAAAATATTATCCTTTAAATTGTACTTTTAGACCATCTTTATGTATGCTAGTTTAGTGGTTTATTGAAACAGATATGTAGGTTAAACACAATAACTATGTAACACCCAATACCATATGTGGCTTTAGCATATCATCTTACATTAAATGCTTTCATTTGCATATCTGAATTACAAAAAAAACGCCTCAAGGAATTCCAATGGAAAATTGAAGATGAATCCTGTTTGTGATTGACAGATAACAATAGCACATATGTGGCTTTAGTATATCATCTTATATTAAAATATTAAATGCTTTCATTTGCATATGTGAATCACAAAACAACGCCTCAAGGAATTTCAATAGAAATTTGAAGATGAATCCTGTTTGTCATTGACATATAACTATAGCACTATATATCTTACTTGGGACAAAGGGAGTATTTCGCGTGTCCCTTCAATGTTATAAAAATATTCGAAGAATAGATCAGAAGCTAAAACACATAGCAAAAAAAATTTTATTAAACAATGAAAAACAATATATAAGTTAGTTAAACAAAAAAAAGACTATAATCAATTGGTTGAGGAAAAAGATTAAAAGAAAATGATAAAAGAAAAATATTAGTTAAAAAGAAAGAAATAAAAAAATCCATACTAATTTGGAAAAAACTCAACGGGACGTTGATTACCTCATCTTAGCTGATATAATGTAAGTAGTTTGTTGGAAACAATGATCTAAAAATGAAAATTGGCTATGCACATGGCACCAAAGAGATGAGAATAGATGTCATTTTTACACATGGTCACTATGTTTCAAATTGTCTGGAATGAAGGTTAATTAAAGTTTGGATGTGCACGGTCTCTAAAATATTAGGGCTAATATGCGTCCTAAAATGGTTTCTACTTGTACTCAAAACTCAAAAGTCAAAACGTGTGAGATGGGAATTCCTTCTATTAGTGTACGTGTCATTATACAAAACACATAAATAACATCAAAATAGGTTGTTACCTCATCTGAATTTGTGTAACCTATTAATGATAGATTAGTGAATCTAATATCTAACAAATGTCATTAGCACCAAAAATAATTTGTTACGAGTTATAGTGATTTTGAGTCGCATAGAACAACTCACTAACGCATCATAATTTCTTTTAGCGGCCCATTAGTGTAAATTAGTGGATCTAACATCTTACAAAAGTCATTGCACCAAATAAATTGTTATGAACTAATGTGATTTTAAGTCACGTAAAATAACTCACTAACACATTATAGTTTCTTTTAACGGCCCATTAGTGTACTTGTCATCTTACAAATACTTTAACACAAAACTTATCATCTAATATAATTAACACCAAATTTGACTTGTTACAATCAAATATGACTTTGTGTAAGCTAAATCTAACACATGATAAAAACCCATTAATATATTTATTATAATAGGATGTTAATGATAGCAAAATAACGCATCTTGACCTACTGTGGCTTTATGCAACCTAAAACAAGTACCACACGCTAAAGAAAAATAAGGTTGAATCAATGGATTAACATCTAACTCATCATCAACAAAAAGATGACTAATTAAGACCTAATGTGACAATATATAATCTAAAACAACTTAAAAACATATTATAAGACTGACCACTGTACTTATCATTAACACCTGAGTGAACTATTTTAACCACACATGGCTTAGTGAAACCTAGAAAACCTCACATGGTACACAAGTCAAGTTCCCATTACATGATTTTTAAGTACTTCCAAGTTAAAGTTAATATCTTTTAACATAATTAAATATATCGTCAAAGTTTTTGAATTTCAACATGTCAACCTCACACAATATGCATATCGATTCAATGAGTAATAACTAAAACCATGAGATGTCTCACTTAAATAAAAGATTATCAAAGGTTTTGAAGAAATAATCAAAATGGTAAAAAGAAAAATAAAGGAGTAAAAGAAAGAAAGAAAGAAAAGAAAAGTGAAAAGAGAAAAGCATCCAAAACAGACCAAAAAGAGCAAATTGCGATAGATTTAAGTCTTGCTAGCATCGTCGGGATATATTTATATACACACATTGATGCATCAAAGTCCTCAATTCGAAAACCCAAAACCCATGGACCCACCCTGATCATGACCTTGAGTAGTTGGTCCAAACGGAAACGGTTTACCTGCAGCCATATGATCATAAACTTTACCTTTAGCTCTATCTACAGCTTGAAATATATCATCCTGAGTCACAAATTCACCACCTGAAGACAACATTACAATTTATAAATCATTAAACCATCAAACCTAAAATTGTCAAAATCATTCATTTATTTAGATATAGTTTAGATGGAACCTCTTCTAGCAGCAAGGAGAACAGATTCGCGAACAATGTTTTCAAGGTCAGCTCCTACTAAGCCTGGTGTGATTGACGCGACAACCTTGCAAATGGCTTCCTTATCATCATCCATGGGGACATTTTTCAAGTAATGAGCAAAGATGTCTTTTCGACCACTCTCATTCGGCTCCTCAACGCGCACTTTTCTGGAAAACCGACCAGGTCTCATTAAAGCAGAATCCAGTGTTTCTGGTCTGTTTGTTGCAGCTATAACCACCACACTTTCCTCTTTCTCAAACCCATCCATTTCTGTCAAAAGCTAAAAAATGCCACACACTTTTCAGAATCTAGAACGACATAAATTCGACCACAATAGTCAAAGTATGTAAGTAAATATTACCTGGTTTAGCGTCTGGTCACGTTCACAGTTCAAAGTTCTGCCACGTTGGCCGCCAACAGCATCAATCTCATCAATAAAGATGATGGATGGTGAATTCTTTCTTGCCTCACGAAAAAGATCTCTAACTCTGGCAGCACCTCTACCAACAAAAACCTCCACCAATTCACTACCAGAAATTGAAAAAAATGACATACCAGCTTCTCCAGCCACAGCACGAGCCAACAGTGTTTTTCCTGTTCCTGGTGGACCAGCTAACAGGACACCTTTGGGCGGCTTTGCCCCGAGCTTCATGTACTTGCTGTCTCCTTTCATGCACAACACAATCTACAACAGTCAAAGTGCAAGATTCATCATGTCAAAGTTCAATCTGATGTAAAAAAAGTGAGTGTTCAGGTATAACAATATTACCTCTAGAAGTTCAGTTTTTGCAGCATCAACGCCTTTTACATCATCAAATGTTACAAGCGACTGCTTCTTACTTGGTTTTTTCTTTGTCATTTTCCCAAGATCATGTTGAAGATTAAGCTGGTAAAAAGTAAGCATCACCATGATCCAAAATGGAGCCACTTGAAAGAAAATGAACAAGAAATTCTTTGTTGATGCAGAAAGAAGTGCACGGTTTGATCCATATGTGATTCCTTTATCTTTTAGCATCCTAAACAGTTCATATTTATCGTCTTCCACATTTCTTGTATGATACTGCCAATTCGGAAAATATTTTTTAATAGCCCCTTGTAATTGTGTTGTTAGTAAATCAGTTTGTGTACTTTGAACATGCTGGTCTTCTAAAAAGTCCTTGTTGAAGTATATATGGCGGGAATTCTCCACAAATTGAACCCTTGTGACACTCCCGTCTTGTATGCTATCAACCAAATGTGAATATGGAACATCAATAGACTGTGAATTAGGTAGCTTTTGAAGCCCAAGAGAGCATAACGCCACTACAGCACAAAAGGAGGCTCCAGCCACAACTGCATAAAGCTTTGGGCTTGTGCTTGTATTAGTATTAGTTCTTTTCGACTGTTTCTCTGTAAAAGTAAAATTAAAAAATTAAAAAAAAAACAGAAAGATAACTAAGGAAGTTCAAACTGAGTTGCAGAACAAGTGTAAATGATCAACATGATTACTGCACTAGGAACAAGCCACACATACGCGCATATACGATAACTCATGAAAATATAACTTAACAGCCCCTGCTAATGACAGACAAAACATTTCAACCATCTACAAAAAACAACATCAATTCAGGTCCATAAGAACTCTCGATTTAAGTGAATTTAGACATGTAACAACTAACAAATCGTTCACCAAATTTCTTAACTGTATAAAGTCGATTATTAGCAACCTTAGTAGCTATTATGTGAACTTTTTAACGAAACAATAGACTATTTACCACTTCAATGCCAATTGTCAAATGTTTCTTGAAATAGGAGGTGAAATAATGGATGATTAGGCTCTTTAGGAAAGAATTGCAGTCTAACAACTGCAGGAATACTTGCACCATGCTTGATAATTTGATATTAATGAAAAAGTTTGGATAACATTAAGTTCCCAACTTGATAATCATAGAATTGATTTTATAATCAACTGTAGAAAAAAATATCTAGTACAAATCAGCAGAAAACAACCATTATGGAACCATAGAGACTGATCTATGTTGTAAAAGGCGCAAAGGCGCTAATTTTGTAAGTGACTTGGCTAGGCTTTATGCCATGAGTGTGCCTATAGCCTTCAACTACCTAGAGACATAATTCAAGAAACAACAGAGAACGAATGGAAGTCTGCATACCTTCTTTTACATCTGCTACAGCATCAGATTTCCTCCAACGACATTTTAACTTCAAAATGACAATCAAAATCAACAACGAATATATGCATATAAATCCACAAAGCCAAATTAATGTATAATCACTACTTCACGAACCTTATCGTTGTTCTTATTAGGATCATCCCAAAATGAATTGAACCCTAAGCAATAACCCCAATTGATATTCCCTACAGAACCAGAACCTTCCTGAACGTACAAAACAGAAACAACAACAACAACAACAGAGAGTTTCACAAAACATGAATAAAAAACCACAACACACAAAGGAAAGAAATCAAATAATAAACACCGACCTTAACAAGGGCAGATACTGGTTTCGCAGCATTCATCAAAGAACGACGACGATCAAGACGATTTGGAGAAATCATGCATGAGGTGGTTCGACTTCGAGGGTAGTAACAAGACCTATTTGATCGATCTATCGTTAACTTTGTAGCTTGTAGGGCTATCATTCGTGAAGTATTCGAGGCCATTCCCGTAGCCATGGTTTCTCCGGTGATGGATAAAAAATCGCAAAATTGTGAGAATCAATATATCGGAAACTGTATGCGATCTAAAGTTAGTTGACGAAGACTGTATTGGAGGCTGAATTGCGGCGGTATTTAGGGTTCCGGTGACCGATCACCGCCGATGTAGCAGGTCGGTTACTACTACAAATGAAATACGTGCTAAACAAGTTTCTACTTTCTACAGGGTGGGGGTCGGTTGCAGCTTCTTTTTTTTTTTTTCGCCGTAGAAGCTCGTGAAATGGTGACTGCTGACTAGGGCTTGATTTAAAAGGGGCCCAAGGAGCAAAGTGCAAGTATAATGATCCTGGCCAAAAATTTAAGTTTGTAATGATTTTGGGCTCACGGTTTCACTAAATTAATGTCACAACTCACAAGTCGGAAGTCGGAACATCGTCGTCTAGGACTATTTCTCTTGGACCTTGTCGACTCGTCGGTAATAATCGCAATTGACAGTGAATTTTTTATTTTTATTCATATAATTACACTAAAAATTAATATTTAAACTAAATAATATATATTTATTTTTTATATCCTTATCATTATTTATTTCTTTTTTTAACTTACAATTGTTTTTAAAATTAATAAAAATTTTATATGGATTGAATTTGCCAAAAGCGACAGTGTTATACTTTTTTTATTTTTTTAACGATTTGTTTTTTTCATTGAAGAAGAGGACACATCAAAGACGAAGAAGGATCATGAAGGATCGATACGTGACCAATAGGAACCATCATTAGCTTGACGGATTTCATGTCGTAAGTGAGAAAGCATAAGGATGTCTGTCATGTGAGAATGAACCAAGGGAAAAAGGTCTTACATTTATGTCCTTTATCGATCTTTATGTGTTTTGCTAACGTTAAATACTAGGGTTGAAACATGGGGAAGGGAAAAGGGGGATACGTTAAAAAGATGCCTAGATTAATAAATCCATAGTCTAGGCCTACACATTGACCACTAGAATCAATTCTTTGTAAATGAAACTTGCAAATGTAAAAATGTATTTATAATATTTAAACGCTATAACTAATTTTTCATATTATTTATTTTCCTCTTATAACTTTAAGCATACAAATATTTTCGGTAAGTTTTAAATAAATCATTGCGAGTTTCTAATTCGTTATCTACATTATAGTGTAAATATCATTCAAAAGGGAGTTACGCATAACAATGTATAAGTCAACGAAACACAAAACTACAAGCCATATAAAGCATATTTCAACACCCTTTCACAACATGTGAGTTCAACCACTGGTTCATTAATAAGTTTGAAGTTTATTATCCTAGTATATAACTAATGACAAACTATGTTTAGAATGACTTTTATAGGATACATTTGTTTCATTACTAAACTAAGAAATTCATATGTCGTAAGATTATCAGTAGGTCATAGAAGGATATAACCAAAATCTTGGCTAAATTTTTTTTTTTTGGGTTACTTTCTTTGTCGGTAACTTGAAATCAACATATTTTTAAAGACTATGCTTTTTAGAAAACATTCTCGTTAATTACCCGAAAGTTTTCCTAAGGATCAAACCTCTAACTAAATCCCTGCTATACTTTCAGACCTTTGTTGTTGTTATGGTTCACCGGTGTAAGGTTCGTTGAATTTTTTTTTGTAAGTATTTATGTAAATGACAATCTATTACATATTAGTGAGCAAAACTTTCTAAAAGTAAGCTAAGTGGCAACCGTCAACATTTCAAACTTAAAAATAACATTCTTACAATAATCTAAATATGGTAGGTCGTTATTTGTGTGTAGCATGCGGGAAGAAGTGAAAAAAATACACGTGTTTATGGATTTTCATTATTGATTATATTGAAATTTAAATACTTCATCATGGGTATTTTGACATTTGTATAATGATTTTGGTTGAAATTGATGGTCTTAAAATGTGAAAAGAAATCAGTGTTAGGAGCAAGTTCCCATGTAAACATAGGAACTAATAGGTGGCATAGGAATTATTTTATGTAGTAGACTAAACTATCGATTAGTACAGAAGATGAACAGGACATTATTATGAGTTTCTTTTTAAATCTAAATTTTAGAGTGAAACAAGTTTTACATTTTTATTTTGCAACATAATCCATGTTAGAAAAGACTAGTATAACAAGTTTTATTCTATGTGATCCAATGATAAAACACTATGATTCTTTAAAAGATGTTTATTTTTATTTCTCACCCAAAGTAAAAATAAACGCTAACGCACGACGATGATGATCCAGAGCCCAAGCTAGAATTTGAAGCATAAGAAAATATGTTGTGTCCGGATAAACTCTAGAGTCTAACAACCTCTTTGGATTTTTAAGACGAAGATATATCACATAACGGTTAATCAATCCGGTGATATAACCAAAAAATATCTTAAAAGTAGTTAAAACTGAAAACTTTTACAAAAGAAAAGCATTTTTTTAGTTTAGACTTAAAATGATTTGTAGGGAGAAATACAGTCATCACGATCCATAAACCCTAAAAACGTATCGGAACCCCTTCTTCACCAGCCGAAATCTCTCTTACATTCCAAAACCTCAAATCAGCTATGAGAAATCAATGGCGTCTTCTTCTTCAACGATGCAAACGTGCCTCTGAGCTTCAATACAAGGTACAATCATCAACCACTGTTCCTATTTCACGTAATCGCACCTTCGATCCACTCATTTCCCCTCATTCTCGCCCACACCCTATTCATTTCCAAAACCCTAGTTTCCCTAGACTCTTCTCGTCATCATCTGAACCCGTTGTTGAACAAAATAAAGTCCCAGATCAACCTGTTATCACATCGACATTGATTGAACTGTACTCAGATCCAACCAAGAGTAATGATGATGTTATGCTCGAATTGAAATCCAAAAACGGCGTAGAGGTTAGTGATCATGTGATCGAGTTGTTTAAGAATCGCGGTTCTGAGCCTGGAGCTGCTAGGATGTTTTTTGATTGGGTAATGTCTAAGGAAAGTGTTGATTTGAGCTCCAAGTCGTGTAACAGATTGTTGGGGATGTTGGGGGCTAATGGGTTGGTGAAGGAGTTTTGGGATTTGGTTGAGATCATGAAGAAGAAAGGGTATGGTGTGAAGAAGGGTGCGTCAGTTAGAGCCATGACAAAGTTTCAGGAGGAAGGTTTGGAAGGAGATGTGCAGAAGTTGAAAGATTTGTTTGCGTTAGGGTCGGTAGATACTTCGGTTGATAAGATTAACTCTAGGGTTTGTAAGGTTATTAGGCAAGCGCCATGGAGCGATGATGTTGAAACGAAGTTGAAGGAGATGGGTGTTGTGTATTCTGGTGATTTGGTTAAGTTGATACTGGAGAATCTTGGAACAGAGCCGAATAAAGCGGTTATCTTTTTTAGGTGGATTGAGGAGAGTGGGTTATATAAACATGATGAGAAGACATATAATGCTATTGCAAGAGAGCTGGCTAGAGAAGAATATATGGATAAGTTTTGGAGGGTGATTGATGAAATGAGGGCTGCAGGGTATGAGTTGGAGAAAGCTACTTATATCAGAGTTTTGAATCAGTTCGTTAGAAAAAAGATGTTGAAAGACGCGGTTGATTTATATGAGTTTGCTATGGATGGAAAGACAAAGCCCTCACTGCAGGATTGCCCGTTTCTTTTGAAAAAGATTGTCACGAGTGATAAGTTAGATATGGATCTGTTTTCAAAGGTATTAAGGGTTTATAAAGAGGGTGGGAATACATTGACAAATGCTGCATTAGATGGCGTTCTCAAGTCTTTAACAAGTGTTGGTAGATTTACGGAATGCAACAAGATATTAAGAGCAATGGAGGAAGTTGGTTTTTTTCCTAATGAAAATTCGCAAAGTAAAATTGGTTTCCAGCTCAGCAAGAACAGTAAAACAGAGGAAGCAAGTGAGTTTCTTGATTTCATGGAAGCTTCCAAAACTATTCCTAGTTATAAAACTTTGGGCTCTCTGATTGAAGGATACTGTCTCTCCGGACACCTAGATAAAGCTTGTGATTGTTTCCAAAAACTGATTGAAAATGAAGGAGGTTCATATGCTGGTTACGCATTGGAAACATTGACAAATGCGTATTGCTCTAAAGGAAGAGCAATTGAAGCGTACAAACTTCTTTCAGAAGCAGTCACTGAGAAAGAAGTTAAACCATGGCATTCTACATACAAGTTTTTGATTAGCAAGCTATTGGATCAAGGTCTATTCAAAGAAGCTACCAATCTCTTTGCTCCAATGAAAGCTCACGGATACCCGCCTTACTTGGACCTGTTCGTTAAATATGTTTCAAAGACGGGGACTATTGATGAAACCCTTATGTTCTTGAAGGCAATGACTAATAAGAAAGTTCCATCAACAGCCGTCTACATGAGGGTCTTTAAAGCGTATTTTAAGGCTGGAAGGCATAGCCAAGCCCAAGATTTTCTATCAAAATGCCCAAGATACATCCGAAACCACGTGGATGTTTTGAATCTATTTTCTTCAATGCAAAGCATTAAAAATACAGCTGCCTTGACACCTGTGGCTGCATAAGGATCAATAATTCTTTTGTATTCAAAGTGAGAGTAGAACATGGTTGAGTTTTTTTGGTGTTGAACTTCAAATGTTTTTCGCTTTGATTTTTGGTACGTTTGTAGCAATTACAGCTTCAATAATATTTTTCATGAACTCATTTATAGTTTGTAACATTTTCCAGTAATGTTAAGCAACAGTGCATGTTGATGCCTGGCTATGCTTCGATGTCATAATCTGCTGCTGCTAGTTGATTTATATTTGTGGGATGGAGCTGCTTGTTTCTTGGTATTAATGGCCTATGTAGCATGATTATGTAAATGTTATCATTTGTAGCTGACAATCATGCAATTTATACCTAAGGTACACTAGTCCATGTAGACGTTTCAAAACTTATATGTTGCATGTCGATTGAAATTTAGTAGCTAGTAGACAAGTATTAAAAGTTAGGGATGTCAATTGTAATATTTAACCAACTTAACTGTCAAGGTGGTTAAGTCAGTTAGCTTGCTTGTACTCAAAGGATCTTTTGAAATGAGAATATCAGCTATGTGTTTGATTGGAGTTTAAACAATGAGCAATGGCGATCAATACCATGTGAGGATACACGGCAATCCATCTCAAAGGTAATTGTTTTGCAATGTCACCAGCCCTATATAAGAACTTGTGGGCTTTTGATCACTGAACTATGTTGGGGTGAGTATGCTCGATCGATGTCAGCATGTGTTGCACAGTCCATGCTTGAAGACGCAATGGAGAAACTTATTCTTACTGTATTCTCAAAGAATACTGCCAATCTTATGATTCAGTGATAACAAAGTCACAATATGCTAAGAATATGCAACAAGCCTCTTACCAAGGGGTTTGGAATCGAATGTAAGATGTCTGGTGAAGTTTAAACCAAAAACACTTCGAGATGCAAGATACATCTAATGAGATCCTAGCACTCCTAGCGGCACCACTCAATCAAATTGAAATTTGATTTGTGTTGGTTAGTTCAATGGTTTCTCTTGGTGGTTTTTTTCATGTTCAGTGCATTCTTCCAAGTGCTTATATGGTTTATACTGATGGTTATGACTGTGGTTGTTAACCAGTTCCTGTTGACTACACCACACAACATTCATATCGTTACTGCTGAAGGTGTTCTATAGTAAAGATGATTAATCAAATCATGTCTTTTAATTATGAAACGATATATTATTACAATACATCCTGACTTGTATATTTGCTTAACTAATATGTTTTATGTTTCTTTTAAAACAGTAAACAAACACATCTATCTCTACTTCTAAATATACATTATTGTTCACCATAAGACTCAAACTCTTAACTTCATAAAAGTGACACCACTATGTAAACGTCATTACATCATATTCCATTAGGCTACAAGTATTTTGTTATATGGTTTATATAATAATGCTTTATTTAATGATAAAAAACAACACAGCTTCATCCACCCCCAAAAGGATGAAGGTTATCGTTTGAAAATCAACTTGAAAGTGATAGGGTAATGCAGAAATGCTTTGTACTATGTGCTGCTAAATCAGTATCAAATTCTGCATACACCAAGTGCTAGTTTTACGAGATGGTATAGACGACAACTTAATAATGAGCCATTGCCATTCTAGTAAAATGATTTGACATGTGGTCCGGGACGAGGGACTCATCGTGGGCAAACCTTAGTGAGAATGACCAAACAAGATGGTATGAATAGGTTTCTTGTCTCATACAACACTTTCTTCCATTTGTAAATTGATTCTTGATAGAATGATGTACAACTCCCACTGCATGGTACAAGTTGGTATAGCATGATTAGTATGAAGAATGTGGATTTTGTATTTGTGATTATTCATGGGTGTTTGTGATCTTGGAATGTAGCCAAGAAACAATGGGACAACTAATGTTTGAACAATGGATATGACAAATGGCAATCAACTTGTCATCATTATTCAATAATTTTTTTTACTCTTAAACTTTTCATTATTTTCTTGATTTTTGAAGGATAATTCAAGAAAGTGGCTCCCACTATACATCCAAGAGCACTTTGTAGGAGATAGATTATTGTATAAATGTTTCTTTTCATGCGAAGGTATGAAGCAACCATGAGTCCACACGTGATTAAGGGGCAGTATTTGCGGGTGGCTGAAGAATGTGTTTATTTATATGAAAAAATTATATAATCTATAATTTGATTGTTAAGCATGTCGTGTTGCGGCGTGGAGGGTCGGCTTAATACGAAGTTTCAAAAAGTTTCACTAACTCAAAAATTATGTTACACATATGAATCCAATAACAACAGAGGTATTTATGAGTTGACACGAACACAACTGGTTTTACTCGAAATAAGTTATTCATTTTTTGTTGTATATTAATAATTAAAAATATACATTTTTTTGTTTTTTTATTTTGTAAAGCAATAATCTTTTTAACTATGCCGATTTTTATTTGAACCAAAAAAATATTAGCATAAAATTTCCTAAATATTGAAATAAAATAAGTAAACATATTATAAAATGATTATAAAAATAAATGGGCTATACCACTCAACCCACAAATAGGGCTCACAAAACAAACCTAATGAGATGATTAACAAAAATAGTAATAAACACGAACACGACATGATTAACCAATCATGTCACTTCTTCAAACATTAATACAAATATGTTTATAATAGTGTAACACAACACAACCCCATTAACATGATTAATATTGTGACACAACACAACACGACCTATTTAACACGATTAACAGATAACATCATAATAATAAATGCCCAAATATTACACTCCACAATAACGATATATATCCTTCAAGAATAATTTATAACATATTCAAAAAAAACTTATAGAAGTCTTAACTAAATATATGTTAAATGATTTTTAAGGATTAGGAAAAATGACATGTTTATTTATGTCATAAACGGCTTAGGCCGGTTAAGACTTCTTTAGACACGATCTAATCGTGTCATAAACGTGCCAATCTGCTTATGCCCGAAACATGTTTAACTTAAACCCAAGCTTGTCTAACTCATGTTGTGGTAACACGTTTGTGTTAAATTGTCATCTTGAATGACGGACACGTCAAGTTGCACAAACATGATCTGTTCAACAGTTAATGCCTGTGAGTTCGAGCTAAACCTAACCCTATTCCATCTAGACTAAACTTAAACTCACAAATTCACATTAGGTTTATGTTTATCTAAAAAATCGCATCTTAATCTGCATTTGAATGTCATCTCAATTTTTCAATTAGTCATATATAGTTAATACAAGATTGAAGAGCCAATGCCTTTTGTTGGACCACTTTGTTGCTTTATCATCAAAGGGCTCGTTTTCTAAAGTAACTTGCAGAGTTGTCAATTTATAATGAAAATTATCTATGAGTAACATACTTAAAATACTTTTTAATTAAAAAAAACTAAACGTACATGTTACCAATATGTGGTCGAAAAGTTGCAAATTTAAATGTAAATCTCTTCGGAAAGAAAAATACCGTCTCTTTTGTTTAATAAAACAAATAATATAAAAGGGCTTCTTTTTTTAAAGTAGTATGAAAGAACAATAAATTAAAGGTTCGATGAATCATGTGAGAATGCACGTAAAAAGCACTTCTAAACATTCTTCTTCGTCGTACCATAAAAATAAACTCATTTGCTCGTCATGTTAGGAATCATTATAGGTAAGGGGTGAAACATGTTTAGTTAGTACTTATTAATCAATTTTCTAATAGGAATAGGGATCTTTATGTTGGAATTTTGGACACAAAATAGTTATATTTATATGTTTTTTATATAAATAGTTATTTTTTTATTGGTTTAAGTTCTCGTTTTGTAACAAACTATACCGTGTCCAAACTGAAGCTAAGATGAATTGATATTGATGCTCGAAGTTGAGTGGTCGGAATAAAGAAAATAAAACTTAGGTGACCATAGTAGGAAATTGTTGCAATTTCTTTAATGCTAATAAAGACATATATTGATTAAAATGAATGTTTTATGTTGACCAAGTATTTTAATTGTCACACCTCGACCGACGGCGGAATCATCGGGGTGGACGAATGTGAAACGATTGTTCATAGCACATGGAACTAATTAAGTTAAAATAATATTAAACATCATTAATCATTGAACATTACAAGACAAATAAATCCATGCAATACAAAAGCTTCAAACAAAGAAATAACATATTTAGTTAAACTAGGTCCAAGTCTTATATTAACACGAAGAGAATCCTCAAGTATCAAACCTGAAACATGTTAAAAATAAAGGGTCAACTATAAAGTTGGTGAGTTCTCATGGTTT